>JBBBWG010001171.1:0-25110 GCA_037176905.1 Azolla pinnata
GGCGGCGGAGGCGTCGTTGTCGTCGGAGCCGGTGCTTCCGCGGCACGCGCTCACGCCCTGCGTCTACAAGGGCGCGCTCTTGTACGACGCGCCCTTCCGCGACGCCCACGCCGCCGACTACAGCCTGCGCTGGTGCGTGGCCCGCCTCCCCGACCGCCGCTTGGCCTGCCCCCATCTTCTTCCTGCGCCGCCGCCGCCGCCGCCGCCGCCGCCGCTCCTCGTCCTCCCGTGGGAGCAAGAGGAGGAGGAGGAGGAGGAGCTCGATGCCCCTTCTTCTTCTTCTTCTAGCTGTCCCTTGTTGCCCCTCCTCTTCTACTCTCGTGCCCCTTCTTCCCCCAGGCGCTTCAGCGGCTCCGCGCGCCTCGTGCCCTTCGCTTGCCTGCTGTGCCGCCCCGTGTGGGGCGCGTCGCCCAGCCACCCGATGCGCCTCCACTTTGTCGACCTCCGCTTCGGCTTCCTCTGGACAGCGCCGCCCGCCGATGCCGATCGTCGCGCGCCGTCGCCCTCGTCGCCCTCGCCCGCTCCCGGCGGCGATGACCATGATGCCTTCCTCCTCCTCCTCCTCCAACACCTCCTCGATTGGCATTAAATCAAAAGTATTTCCATCCTCGATTCCCGCGCCCGCCCCGCTCCGCCACCCATCCAACGCCCCGACGGCACGACCCGGAAACGCCGATTCCATCCGCCTGGCGGCCTAAGTATTCTGAGGGTATCTCCCAATCGCCTTGCGCATTGCGACCCATCCGATCCATCGCGGCCTGATTTCATGCCGCGGCCGCGTCCATCCATCTTTTCATCTCTAGCCTCTCTCTTCTTCGTCGACCGATCTGAAACTCGTCGTCGCTACTCTGTTGTAGCTCTGTTGTACGCGTATATATAAGATCGGATCCGGCTGTACTTTGTGTGATCAATGCGCCGCGTAGCCGTTGCTGCACACAGATGTCGATTACAGCAATGCATCTCCATCATCTTGATCTGCTTCCCCCGGATCTGTGTTCAATAACATGCCTACTCTCTTCGACTTCTCTTTCGATATGCTCGACTTGCCGAGTGAGCTCCTCGACACTAATACGATCCACGCTTCTAGCGATCCGGACTTTTTCGACGAGACGATAAGGGCAAAACAGCCTCCTTGATGTTGAAGCTAATAATGCTTCCCAAGGTATGAACACAATTCTCACTCCCATCCATATCCAATGACCCCACAACTTGAGAATATGGTCCACCCCAGACTTTGCTGCCGAGGCCAAGTGTAACTTATAAAAGCTCGAGCCCCCACAGTCCGAATATCTAACATTTTCCCTACTCCATCAAGTAGCTATCCTTTGGAAAAGGTCTCTCGATTCACCAAGGCCTCGGCGTTTGCCTAGCACATGCGAAGTATGATCGAAGATTCCGGTTCATCTGATTTTTGGATGCGCCTCTCTCTCGATCGTTGCATCTGCATGAGCACTTCGCTTTCCTTTCGCATCGTTCATATCCTATGTGTACTGGGAGAAATCATCGATGAAGGTTATGAAGTAGATGATTCATCTCTCATATTGTTGTGTTCTGAGCCAAATCCCCATCACTACTACAAAACTGCCTATTTATCGACGAATATCATCGATATTGTTCATTCGATGTTTTCAAACCAAACATCGTATTGTCGAAAATATTTACAGCTTTGATTTTTTGCCAGCAGATAATACCTACCTATAGAACCACATCAATATCGACGAATAGCTTAACCATGCGAAAAATTTGCTAAGACAAAATCATCGATGTTTTTTTGCACGATCGTGCTCGCAAATATTGGCGAATGAACGAAAAATAATTTAGCCCAATCGTCGAAAATATCAACGAGCGTGTCGGGAAATATCCTGCACAATCGTCGATACTTTTGATTATTGTTTTCGAACATATAGTTTCCCTACCCAATCTCAATATTATTGGTAGTTATTAGAGGGATGATTGTTGGTAATATCAGTGATCTAGATACTTGATCAATTGTCGATAGTATTGACAATCCATTTTGGTGTCATGGTAAAGCTAAGAGCTTTGTTTGTTGTTTTTCTCACTTTGAAGAGTTGCCAAAGCAATGCAATATGCTTTAGCCTTTTTTTTATTATAAACTAGCTGAGCCTTCTATTAGTGAAGAAATGATACAAATGAAGATCAGAACTAGTTGACTACTAACATTATGGTGCATAAAGAATAATCCTAGAATAATGCTACCCATCTTAATCTCCTATTGTACTACATCTTAATCTTAGTCCTCAGCAACAACCCACCTTCGATGGTAGATGCTTTAGCCTTTTCTAAAAATGAGTTGGAGCTCTACATTTTTATACTAGTAAAAATTTCTCAATATTATGTATATGTCCTCCTTGGCGAGATGGGTGCGATGTTGAGTATTGTACATCCTTTTCTACCAATGAAGAATCTCTTTTATGGAGGAAAAAAAATCGACGATTCAACCAGATTGGGCAATAAGTTTCTGTGGAATCGTCAAAACTATCAGCACTTGAGCGAACTTTATAATTGTGGGTAACCGCTCCATATAACCAGGCCTACATTATCGGTAGTTCTTTGCATTGATGAATAATATCAATCAATAGGTTTTCGATTTCGTCGATATTTGTGGTTAGCTGACCTTTGTCTTTGATTAAACAACTTCCTCAGTTCATGAACCGTACATCCCCTGACGATTTGTCTATAACTAATACACGGTTCTTGTCATCACTGATCTCAACATACCTTCGTTTGCTTAGGCTTCCATAGATTCATAAACCATTCTTCATGGTTCGGTCATGTGGTTCTAAGAGACTATCGATTTGACGAACCACGAACATTTGAGGTGTTTGTCAGCCACATTGGTTTAGCTGCTTAATTTGTCGAGCTCAAGGTCCTAAGAGTAGCTGGAGCCTTGTTGCTCTGCTAAATCGATCTTCTTTCTTATGGCAATCTCCTTTATGGTGGGTCAACTCGGTTGCAGCAATACCAACTACATTGATCGATCACGTTGTTCTGTCAATCTGTCGCATGGCCCTTTCTTCCGAAGATTCCTTAGCCACTAATTCCAGGATAGTGGGCTATCTACATCTAGTTTAATCACATCATGAGAAGAAGGTAGTGGACTATATCTACAATAATGTTTGGGACACAATGTAAATTCAAGTGAACTCTTTGACTAGCAACATTAGGCGAGTACTCGACGAAGGTGATCTCCCCACTGGAGATGGTCGTCTGGAGCGGCCAAACGTGTTATGCAAAGGCCACAAATCAGGCATACTTGCACCATCTCTGCGTCCTTGTTAACAATGACATCTATCGAGCCGAGGGAGTTGTAACTAGAGATGTCCTTGAGTCTTCGAGACATGTAAAAGGGCTCAGATGCTGCTGAGCTCTTGTGGATGATTGAGCTGCTTTCGAGCCGTGCTGCTGGCAGCACAGATCCTTTGGTTTCAGTTCTTTCGGACCCTTCCATCGACTTCTCCACATCCTGGACGAATGTAGCGAGAACGAGCATGTTGATTTTGCATTAATGTGCGGTTTAATCGCATCGTGAGAAGATTGTGGGACTATCTACCGCATCAACAATGTTTGAGACACAATGTAATTCAAGTTAAACTAATCTTTAAACTAATCGTGGTTGATCTCTGGTTGAGTTTGATATGTATCTCAAAACGCAGAATAACGAGAAACTGATGTTGCTGGTCAAATCGACCCTTTTTCTTCATTAGTTGCGCCTTTTGGGTTCATTGACTGGTACAAGATTCTAATTATTATAAGATTAAAAGAGTAGAGAAATAAAGAGGATGATCTTTTAGGAAATGCAGGCAAAATATTGTTCTGATGATCATGCGGCCAATGAACATGATGTAGATTTTAATTAGATTGTTTGTTTAATGCAGAAGGAAATTAAGCAGATTTGTACAAAAATTTCAGAAATGAGCTACAAGGGGTTGGTTTATCATCCAGTTTTTAGAATGCGTCGGTCTGAACGTCGATTTCTTTAAACAAACTTAGATTCACTCAAACCATAAGCCAATGTCCAATTAATCCACTCGTTAGATAGACTAGGCGCTTAATATACACACTCGATATAATTCATAATTGGTCGATTCTCGTTAGTGCAACAAATCGAACCAAATTTAATTTTCAGGTATTCTAATCAAATCATATGGCTAATAATTCGTGAGAGGAGATTATCAGATAATTAGGAGACCAGCCGACAGTGTGCAAGACATGGACATCGATGCAATCCGTAATGAGCACTGTTGGACGGACGATGGATCTTTTCCTCTTGCAACAACAAAAAAGGACGAATTAAAGAATCGATTAACATCATGTACAGTTGTTGAATCTAGTATAGTGTCTTAATAATAGTAGTACTTCGATTTGCTATCCGGACCTTAGCTTTGATGGAAAGCACAAATAGTGTCCAGAGCTGGCCGCAATATACTGTAGATCAATGATTAATCACAAAGCTTCAAATTAGGTGATTAGAAACACACATATATTTATTATTTATGTGATTCAATAGGAGATTGGAAAATCAGCTTGGTTCCCGAGCATGACAAACACATGATTGATCATCGTTGTAGATGACTAGAAGGTTTGGGAGTACGGTGTATAATATTGTCCGGCGATTTTATAACTAGTCAGCTTGCACAGCCCCAACGTGTAATTAATTATATGACTTGCCAGTTATGTGCATAGTTACAACGATTCAGATTCCTTTACTGCATGATATGAATTCAGTACTACTCCTGTACTGTTAAATGCTTCATTACTTTGATTCTCTCTAGTATTTACTCATGAGTCATGACACCAGCAACATAATTTGGTATCTGGACGTACCAGCTTAAAAAAGCGCCCCTGCGTCGAAGAATGTGATCATCAGATGATGCGATGTTTAATCCAATCGTATTAGCCAACAAATCAGTCATCGGCAGAGAAGATCTGTTGATTAACCTTGTCATTAAATTGTACACATTACAGGCTACAGCTAGGCGCTGATCCCTTTTTCTCACAGTAATTAATAATACTATATCATATATTACATCCATCGAGTATAATTACAAATTGTAATCTACGGTGGCAGTAATGGGATTATAATTCACCGTGCATGGGTCAATATATATATATCTATATATAAGTCACCAGAAATTCAGTCATGATAATTACTGCAACAGTTATGAAGAAGAAATGTGCTGAATTCCATAGTCTGTACTCCAGTGTTGCAGCTATGATATTCGCAATCAGATTAAATATTTGATTCTCTTGTGGGTAGTGTAAAATTAAGATTTGGCTACCGTGATCACCACCGACGCGGCCGGAATCTGTACATATTGGAAATTCAACGATAGAGATGAGTATGATCAGATTAACAATATAGAAATGTGTACCGAGTAGTTTATTTGACAATATTATGGTGTGGAGCCGGCGGATGATGGTGATGATGGCGATGATGATGATGATGATGATGATGGTGATCCGTGATTAATGTGCTGTTGGTGTTAATCAGGCTGGCCGGGATCATGGATGAATCTACGTGCAGGCCATGGCGATGTTGATGATGATCACGATGGTGAGGGTGATGATAGGATTCATCCGGGAGCAACACTTGATTTGTAGTACAGTTATTACTATTATTATGCTGTGCGCGTGAGATTGCAGTAGTAAAAGCCGGATTAGAATTGTATGTGCTAATTACGGCAGCATTGATGTTAAGCGTGTCGATATTAGTCGTAGAATTCGGCGGCAGCATGTATTGCGGATAATCTGCAGGTCCTGCAGGTCGATGATCTGTGATTAGCTGCTGATTAATGTTACCATAAGTAGCCGTTGTACTCCTGGCCGGCGTGATTAGCAGGTGATCTGGATCATCCAGTGCAGCAGGATTAGCAGTACCTGGATCATTAACGGCCCGCCGCTTCTTATGATCCACGCCCATGCAGAAATCCTCCATCATGTTGCAGCGATGCTGATCCTGATCACCGCTAGTACTGCTCATTTCATGATATTGGCGGTCAATCATCATGTTCCTGTTGATTAGAAGATAATTGGCATGGGTAATTCGAGAGCGTCGATCAGCTGCTGCACGTCGACTAATCATTCTTCGCCGATCATCATCATCATCATCATCATCATCGTCGTCGTCGTCGACGGGATCATGATTGATGCATTGCATTCCGGACTGCGAGATGTCGTCGATCGCATTCCCACTCATCATGTCATGCTGATCACGATCATCTTCGCCACTGATGCCTTGATCATCATCCGCATCTAGCTGGATTAGCTGCCGGCCGTTGTTGTTGTTGTGGATAATGTCGACGTCTAAATTCATCATCATCGACATCATTCCTTGATGATGATCAGATGCATGATCACCGTCGGGATGTCGATGATGAACGGCGCTGATCTGCATGTGGCAATCCCTGGACGGCACAATAATCTCATTCACAGCTGCAACTGATCGAGCTGCTGCACTTGCTGATTCTGCTGCAGCGCCGGCATTAATTAGCATGGTGCTGCCGCTGCCGCCGCCGCCGCTGCTGCTGTCGCCGCCGCCGATCACATGATTCAGGATATTGCCGGATGATCGGTAAGGAAGATTGGCATAATCGTTAGCTGCTGATGATCCCGATCCGTAGATTAAATTGGGTAGCTGCTGATGCGCATATAAGAACTGATCATAGAACTGATGATCTGCGCCATAAGATTCTGCATGATCCGGAGCTAGCTGGCAGTGATCGTGGCTGGCGGCTGCAGCACGGTACGCATGATACTGATCGACGTAGAGTTCTTGAAGCACATTAATCTTACTATTGCCGGCAATATTATTGCAGAGCGCCCCGGCATTCTGATGATGATCAGCTGTAGTAGTGCGGCCTGCATGCTGCGGCTGCATATATTGAAAATAGCCAGCGCTGCCCGCCGCCGCCGCCGCTAATTCATGCTCCTGCAGGAAAGGGAACTTGAGCTGGCTACAGCTGGCGCCGGCCGTGATCACCGGAGGCCAACGACGATGACGACCCTGATGATTCGGCTTGATCTTATCATCATCATCATCGCCAGCATCGCCATCATCATCATCATCATCATCGTGGGTTAATGTCGAGCTGACATTGACGGCCGATGACGACGACGATGATGCTGATGCTGCTGCTGCTGCTGCTGCTGCTGCTGCTGATGATGATGATGATGACTGTGAAGATGAAGATGAAGCCGAAGATGATGAGGATGAAGATGAAGAAGAACAAGAAGAAGATGATGAGGATGATGATGATGATAGTGATGATGATGATGATGATGATGATGTTGAAGATGAGGAGGAGGGGGGAATGGATGAAGAGATTATCGCTGTAGCTTTATCCACAAGTCTAGCATCATCGTTCATGTTCCTGCTTCTGATCATGATCGGATCGCCGACGGGATTAGGGTTGCAGATCAATCGCGCTGCAATTAGTCGTGCCGACGACGTCGTGCTTCCAGCTGCCGCTAGATTATGATCGGCTGATCTGCCGGTAGTATAATCAGTGCTGCAGCTAGTGCCGCGAGCAATAGTATTGCTATCAGCTGCGCCGCGATGATCTGTAGCACTGCAGGCCGGATAATATCGATCATCTGCAACAACATCTGCAGGAGGCGAGATTAGGGCATGCAGATCTGCATGCGCCGCCGCGGAGCCCGTGAGCTGCTTCTTCAGCTTCTTCTTGATACATGAGTTCCAGTAGTTCTTAATCTCGTTGTCCGTCCGGCCCGGAAGGCGCAGGGCAATCTGCGACCACCTAAACCGGAGAAAGGTTGTATAAATAATAATACCGTGATCTGATTATAATTAAGCCGGCTAGCAGCGCATGATCAGAATTAACATCAAACGATCGCTTACCACAGATTCGTCACTACAGATTCTATAATCCTACATTGATAATGGCTAATTATCGCTGGTTGGTCTGGTCTACCATATTGGTCTCAATTGGATTAGTACCAGAATATGACCGAATTCCCGGAATTATCGAACGTTAATTAACGAATCAGCTAGCTATAGTTAGCCATATTATGGCCGGCTAGGCGCAGCACATCGACAAAACGATCGCCTGGCCTGATCCGCCAGATATCATCACCACTAGGGATTCGCATAATTATTCCCTACCCTAATAATGGCTAAATATTGCTGCTGATAAGCCCTAAACCCTACCGGATGATCGATCTGCCGGAATTACTGCACGTAAACGCAAGGAAATCAGCTATAGTTATTAGCAGCTATAAACGTGTATTATACCGATTTCCCAGGCGAGCTTGGAGGTCGATGATGGTCTTCTCCTCGTGGGGCGAGAGGCTGCCGCGTTTCAGATCGGGGCGCAGGTAATTCATCCACCGCAGCCGGCAGCTCTTGCCGCAGCGCTGCAGGCCTAATTTAGCAGGGGCAAGGGCTGTAGATCATTAGTACACGCATTTGGTAATTACCCAACGCCATCCAAAATAGGTAGAAAGATCATTAAGAAGAAAATCATCGATCATCATCCCGCGATTCACCCATGATCAACCATCGCAATGCATCATCACATGCAACATTAAATAACCATCGCAGCAGTATACAATCCGGTGCGATGCAGATTCAAAGGGACATTGATCATCGTGATTTCATACATACATACATACATACATACATACATACATACATACATACATACATACATACATACATACGTAGATAGATAGATAGATAGATAGATAGATAGATAGATCGATCGATCGATCGACGTTGAAGAGATGTTTATATGAATTACCGGCTAGTTTAGGGATGGTGCTCCAACAGGCGGCGTGGCCGTGAGTTGTAATGAAGAGCCGCAGCTTCTCGTCCTCGTCCGGTGACCATAACCCTTTCTTCAGCTTCTGATCCCCGCCACTACTGCCAGTGCTGCTGCCGGACGAATTAGTAATCGCCCTCTTGGTAGAAGCATCATCAACACTACTTACAGTACTAGCGTAATTGCCGGTATAATTGCCATTATAATCAATGCCATTGATCATGTTAATCTGGCTGCTGCTCTGATCTTGACCTGCCTGATCCTGACGCAGCTGTTGCTGTACTGCGCCGTGGTCTGATCCGCTGCTGCTATTACTAGTGTTGCTGCTACTAGTAGTACTACTGCAGCTGCTGCTAACATTATAGCAATATTGGGCGGCCCCTGCAGCAGCAGATAGAATATTGTACTGATCTTGCGACGGATCTCTGATTATTGTCTGCGAGGGATGATCATGATCACAGCTCATCGCTCCCACAGACTCCATTTGCTCATAATTATCGGGCCCCTGCCTTTATATTCTCCTTCTTGATCTACTTCCTCCGGACGATATATTTACTCTGCCTTGATCTGATCCCCCAGCTTCTAACTAATTATACTAGCTGCATCGCTCCAGAGCTATTGATCACCCCTTCCGCCCAATTCATTTTGACAGACGATCCCAGCTGATCATAAGTCACTCAACTCCTGCTAACCACGACCATTATTAATGCCGGTAATATTTCGGTATGATTAGCTTTGCCCTTTCCTGAGGAGTATAAAGCATGATTAATCTTCCGGCCCAGATTGATCAAAGCTCAGCCGCCTGATCTTCTACTGAAATTGGCCGGGTGATCATGCCGATCAATGGATGATGAGGATGATGTTGCCCAGATAGTCACGGTGAGCCGTAGCTACATTACATTGGAATGTTGGAATCACTGTCCGCCGATGGATTGATGGAGATCAAGCGAGGATCAGGCAAGGATGTGGAAGATAATTAGAAGATATTAATCATCAATCCAATGATGATGATGATGATGATCGGGGAGGGGAACGGATTTGCATGTTGATTTGATATCAGCTGCATAAGCTGGTAGCTATGATGTTCGTTGTATCAGGGATTAGAGGACTAGAGGCCGAAATATACACTAATCCTGTGATTAGCGAAGGGTGAAGCTGGGGGACGGAGGGATATAAATCGATGACCAAATGGGTCTCACATGCTATATTCAATCGTCGGTAGGTTAACTGTGCGCAAATACCTGCGCTAGTGCTGATAGTTAATGCCGGATTAATCAAGCGATTAGCTAGTTAGCTAGTTAGTTAGGGGGGCGCCGGGGTGGCTAATAAGCCGAGCAGCTAATTAGCTCTCCATTGCCTGTTTGTTTGCTAGAATTGATTTTATATTATGTAAAACAAACCCTAATTTTGATGTGACGATCACGGGCCAGAAAAGGAGAAAGAAGAAGAAAGGCGCCTGCAATTGGGAAAGGTGCTAAATTGTCTGTGTCTCCGTGACAACTCCCATCTGCAGTGCCAACTAATCTCTCCTTTATACTATTATTACGCTTCTAATTCTTGGAGCCCTAAACTGATCTTTCTTTCCCTACCCCAGCAATTAATGATAATGCATGTACGTCTATAAGATTAAACCGCGGGCAGTTAATTACACAGCTAATTATGAGAAGGCGTCTGGATTAATTATTTAATGACTGCGCCGGGCCGCCTGATTCCGATGATGAGGATGGGTATTTAGAGCTGTGTATTTATTGGATTAGCGTTAATTGTCGCATGATCATTTGATGGTGAGATTTTTCACCCAGCCGGATTAAATGACTGATCGATCGATCACAATCATATATATTTATCTATATTCGCCGGACCGCAGCTGTAAAAATTACAGTGCATCGTGATCGTGCAAAAGACGCGAAGCCAACTTTAAAAAGAAGAATCGATCGATATATCAGTAACAAAAAAAAAAAGAGAGATAAAGGGAAACGATGGCGAGGTCCGCGATATAATCGATGGTGTCGAAGATGACGACGACGACGACGACGACGACGACCATCTTTTCTGTGTTTTGATATTTTTTCTGTTCGGCTCTGTAGCTTTCTGAATTATGAGCCTGCAATTGGTTCAATGGCGTCGAGTAGAAGCCCCACGATGGATTGAATCAGAATCGGATTAAAGAAAGGCTTCTTCTGAATCTCATTAGTGCAACACCACCACCACCAACAACAACAACAACAACAACGAAAAAAAAAGGATTCAGAAGAAGAAGAAGAAGAAGAAGAAGAATCCGAAGCACAAAAAGCAGGGAAGAACTAGAGAGGATCAGGAAAAATCCGAAAGCTGGCGCCAACCCGGATTGATCAGCGGAATTGATCGGCCGATCCGTTCCTTCGCCCAGACTTTTGTTGATTTCTCGCCGGAAATTGCGTGAATAAAGGATGAATCGCCGGCCCATACGATCACGGGTTGCTGTTGTGATAATCATTGATGTTATGCTCGTTCTCATGATGATGATGATGGTGATGATGGTGATGAGGGTGATGAGGATGATGGTGATGATGATGGTGGTGGGGACGACGAGTACGACGGTAATGATGATGATGATGAGGATGATGATGATGATGATGATGATGATGATGGTGATCAGGAGCAGCTGCAGCAATGATCAATGCTGCGTTGCATGGCAAAATGCACATAGAACTGTATAGATCGATCGGTGGGTCTCTGCCCCATCCATCCAATGATCCATCCATCAATCCAATGATCCAATGATCCATCCATCAATCCAATGATCCGTCCAATGATCCATTCTCCGTATATAATACGTATGTATGTGTGTGTGTGTGTGTGTGTGTGTATGTACGTAGTCTGCATGGTTGTAAAGCGCGGAGGATAATGGCCCTGAAAATGCCATCCAGTGAATTACGATCCATATTTGCGATGATCGATCGGGATCGCTTTTGCAGCGTTTAATTCCCTCCCTACATACACTGCGCACACACGATATAACAAGCAGATGATGATGATGATGATGATGATGATGATGATGATGATCAATTTTGCTGCTGCTGCTGCTGTGGGATCAGCAGCTCGATCGCGCTGATCATCATCATCATCATGTACGTCTGGCGTGTGTCCCAAGCAAGCTTTGCACGGGCTTTACAAATCAATCGATCAGCTTCTTTCCGCAGTATTAAAAAAAGAGAGATCAGCCCTTATATCAAAATTGACATCATCGACAACATGATGCAGGCGGCCGCGATTCAATTTTGCAGCGCATGTGCATGTGCACATCGATCAACAGCTTATATTCATTCAATGCCTTGTAATTAACTATCCCCGGCGCGGGATCATCGCCCCTTTAATTCTCTCTTTTCCCTTTTCCTTTTATTTTTTTGCCCGCCAGGCGCAGCTGATGAATATCGCTGATTCTTTCTTATACTGCAACGTTGTTAACAAAGCAGAACTAATTAGAACTCGGAATCCGTGTTGCAGTGGATTGGTGAAGGATTAAAGGGCGCCGGACAATTCAAATCTGTGTACACAACAACTTGTCATTATTCAATATGCAGAACGATGAATAATGCAGATTGGATCAGAATTAGTTGGGAGCGATGATTAAAAGGCGGCACTAGCTAATTATACCGTATAACTAGCTGCTGCAGGGAGTACTAGTACTGCTAGCTGGCATATTGGCCCACATGCAGAGGCCATGGCAGCTAGTTATCATCATGCCTGGCCCTGAATGAATCATAACATTCCAGCCCCTTTTTCTGACTAATCTATGATCGCATAATCCTAACGGGCGCCACCCAAATGTCGGTGCCGATCAGACCGCGTATAATAACAAACCGATTCTTCATCATGCCTAAGCGCAATCTGATCGAAAAGCGTCCTAATTCACGCATGCAGGCAGCATGAATACACATGCAGCCAATAGTTCTGATCATCCGACGTCGTCAGCGCCGGCCTGTTCATCCTTTTACTGTTTGCAAATTCGACTCCGATTATCTCTGTAAGAATTGGGGTCGATCAGCTGAATCAACGTTGAGGTGGAACCGCCGAATCATTTCACGCAGCAGCTCTGGAATCGGATCATCTTCGCGAAAACCTTCTCGATCAGCTGATTCAATGAATATTTGATACTAGCCTAGAAAATGACGTAACCAACTCTTCATGATCAGATAGATTATAGACAATACAGACTTCCGAATTCCTATCCGTTGTAAATTCCTTGCTCCGATCTGCATTCTCCGCAGAAAGTTTCTGATCGCAGAGTTCCGAATTCCTGTCTGTGTTTATATATATTCCTCGCTCGATCTGCATTCTCCACGTCTTCCGATCACAGAATTCCGAGTTGATCCAGCTATTTGCTGTATTCTCCATATCTCTGTGTTACGAGTCGATTTCTTACAGTTGGACACTCGAGTACTGCTAGTGGGCCCTAGCGGCTCCACCATCAATGGCGTCGCCATATGAATCAGACAGTGGAGTCACATGATGATGCAAACCGACCGACATCATATCTACGTATATACATACGCACCATGTGATCATACGAATTTCCTGCAATGCAGTGGATCGGACTCGATCCACGGCGCGGTTTCGGTCAACTTCTCGGATCGTATACAATTATCAGAGCCATATATGCATATATGTATATGTATGCACATATAAGACAGCCTTGACAGACAGACAGATTTAGATACACAAATCATGCCCATGTCCTGCAGACCCCCTTTACAACGAATTGATCCGTGGCAAGATGCTTTTTATTATAGTAATTAGTACCGGCTCCAGCTGCATGGACCTGCAGCTCTCGACAATGAATGAATGAATGAATGAATGAATGATTGATTGATTGATTGATTATTGATTCACTAGCTGAACCCCACCTGGTGGACTTCGACAACTAACATTAACATACATGCACACAAGAAATTGGCCTTGCCGTTTTCTTCTTCAATCGCGGCTCCAAAAGCGGGGTGAGACCACACGGCCACGATCCTGCATCTTACACACTGCATCCTGTTCCGTTATCTATCTATCTAGCTATCTATCGATCGATCGATCTAACTATATAATTAGTACTGCAACCACCACGTCCCTCTCTAGCTGTCTGGCCCATTCCGTCGATTGAATTCATGATCATCACTTCAATATATCAGAATATGGCTGTCAATGCCTCCGTGGGACAGAATCATTGGCGCCTTTCTTTCCCATAAACATTTCTTCGAAGCACACATATTGGTGTTTAGATAAGAGCCTCATTATGATGATTAGACTCCGGCAGTGAAGCGCGAGAAAAAGGATGACGATCGGAGGAGCAACGGACACTGACATAAAGATTTATATATAATATTGAATCGACGAATGGATCGTCGATATTGCAAGCATATATTGATATAGGGAGAATTACCAAACAAACGCCTAACACAATTATAAATTACATCTTAAACGCATGTTGGAAATCAGGAATTATAAATTAACGTCTAATCCTATCTTCCACACCCAATTAATTCCGCTAGGATTGACATTATTCCTAATCGCTATTTCCCACTAGTTGATCCAGCTAATCGATTCCCTTGCTATAAATTCGATTAAAAAAGGTTGGCAATTTTAGAATCTAATTAATAGATTAACGTGTTACTTTGGTACTAATCAAGTAATTAATACCGAATTAATGCGTCAATTTGGTAGCAATCAATTGGTTATTTGATGCTAATCGAACTCACAGTTAATTGATTTGGTGCTAATCAATCGATCGTGCATTAAATTTTAAAACTAGGCGTTGATTTGTAATTTCTAGTTTTGGGAGGCGTTAAAATGTAATTTTTAATTTCGTTAGGCGCTTTTTTGGTAAATTTTCCCATCAATATAATGTAACAAGGTCATGCCCGCGAAATAACCAGCTCTGATTCTTCTTCTTCAAATTTGCGGGGGGGCGTAAATTGCAGGAGCTTGCAAAAATATTGAGCTCATGCCAAATGCCGACAGCGCCTTCTTTCTCTTTTTCTCTCTTTTTTGTTTTGTCATCTTCTTTTGTAGTTTACGAACAATCCTTCTTCCTTCTTAGGACAACGTAGTAGTGTTGCCCCCACGTCGACATCAAAATGAGACGGTACGGTGAGTAATTACCGACACCCGAACCCAATAATTATACTACTAATGATCCGGGGGCGATAATATTCCATACTACGAGCTGGACATGTGCTGAATATTTGGATCAAACGTATGTCGCGTGATCATTATTAGATCATGGGTGGATGTTGGATCATAGAAGATCTAGACATACCAAGATGATAGAGACACACACATGCATGCATGCATGCATGCATTGCATTCATGTCAGGATTGATGGATTGTGGTTGGGCTTTGCAGTTATAATTAGGTGGGATATTGATGATCAGATCACAAGAAGCGCCTAGCGATCGGCAGCTGATCATCAGACCGACAATAATATTGGCTAAATACACTACATAGATGGATAGATAGATTGAGAGATGCTATATATCACGACGCAACATGCCGGCCATGATGCATATTTTGCTACTCCAAAGCTCCATCGAACGCATCACCATCATGATTGTCGTTGCCGTCGTAACCATCATGATCATCAGGACCAATTATCCTTGTCTGATTCCAACATCATCAATATTGCTGATCAGCTGCAACATTGTCGTCGTGTCGTCGTCGTTGATGCAATTCATTAATACGATCGTGTCAAGCTGATGATCTGGATCAGTCCAGTCCACACGTACACCTCCCGATCCCAAGTCACAGGAGCTGGTGCAGAAGTAGCTGATCAGGGGGGGTTGTCTTTAATTAATTAGCTGCTAATCAATCAATCATGCCCATTATTAATGGGCCCGACGTGGGTCGGTTAGCCAGTACTCTGTATATTATTAGTAATTTGATCCTAATTAGACAAACTCGATTAACAGCTTTATAATGACTGGATTTGATCATGCACCGATCATCAGCTGTAGCTATGCTGAATTACCGGATCATCATCCGTCCATAATGGATCTGTGGTGATCAACTAATTATAGTAGATCAAGAGCTTCTCATGATCATCCCCCACTTATATACACTAGTAGTGATGCTAAACATATGATGGTCTCTAAGATCTTCAATGTAATTCATGCAGGAACCACACCATTAATTGAGCTGTGAGAACCGATGGAGGTCGGTAACTCAATCAGTAAGAACATTGATGAGACTCATTATATACATTTTGTTATGTGACCTGATCTGCATATTGAATGTTGCTAGTGTATCTAGCATACAATCAATTATACCCAATGGAGTATGATTATTGCCTGAATGGTTTGGCAACAATGTTTAAAATCGAGTTGGTCACGGTCTTAAAAACATGTATCAGATATTATTGTGGTGCATGGGATTGACCGAGTCTAGTCTACATCTATACCAACTTTAATGGTGAGCTTGTTGTTAGAGTACTGATCTATAGCTTGCATCATCTATAGTCCCTCTATAGTTTCAGCATCAGCTATTTCCTAGTCTTTTTAGCCACATCCAGCCTCCTTGGGTCTCTGGAGTACTTCTCAAGCTCATGCCCTCAATATTGATGCCAGAGTTCTCGCTCTTCCATAATTATACTTCTCGTAAAATTACCATCGAGCAAGCGTGCATTTGGCGTGTTAGTTTGTGCATGTCAAAGGCGTTTAATTTTAACCTCAACTCATCATCGAGTGATCATTCGACAACAATATTTGATTGTTGGCTGCGTGGTCGGCAGCTAAACATGGCCTCAAGCTCTTGCAATTGTTCCGTTTGTACATAGGCTGCGAAAGGCCAACTATGAATCCCCTTTCGAATCGATCGATTGCTCCTTTGGGTTCTTAACACCACTCCATGTGTCGAACAATTAATTCACCTCGCTGGGATTTGATTAGCTCGACATCTATGTGGTTCACAAAAGTATTGATCTTTAAAACAAAAAATAACTAATTCCTTGATCTTGATTCCTATCCTATAAGACCAATTTCGCAAGTTATGTTAATATGTCTTGGGTTATTCAAAAAAATTGTTAGTTGCCTACTTCTTTCTCCTTATATTGAAAGAGGGTATAGCATAGAAGTGCTTACACCATGAAAGCCATTGATCATCTTACCATAAACATTCTAGACAACCCCATTCTGACACTAATGGTCATTAATTTGCTTTAATCTCATCTAATTCTATATTAGTAATCCTTTGATATCACGATTTATAAGTACTAATGGCCAGACTATTGAAGAGGAGGTTGATTTGACACAAAAGAAATGAATAAGAATCCACAAGACTTCATATTACATAAGAAATATAAGTAACATTAAGCTTGAGATGAGCTACCTGCTAATACCTTCTTGAGCCCAGGTGAGGTTTCACGACAAAGGACGACCCACCATGTTTGATCATCGTTCTTTCATGTGCATGCAGTGAGACATTTGAGACTAGAACATCTCTTGAGATTTCAAGCTGAGAAGCACAAGGATGCTAAATCTAGTGAAATACACCTCAAGAGGAATTACATAATAGTTGGTGCATTAGCCTACGTCATTGACATGAATGGCATGGCTGCGTCATTGTTTGGCCACTAAGATATCTAAGGTCGATGATCAGGCAAAGTGTTCAAAGGCGATCTTGAACAAACTACTAGTGGCAGCAAGACTGAGACTGAACAAATAGTATTTGACTTGTCCAAACATCTTACATTTGTACCGTTATAGTCATGTCATAAAGAGCACTGTTGCACGACAAACTGTCGCATGACACAACTACGACGACATTACAAGGGAGGGATTGAACTCCTCCACCCATAGCCTCACATCTGAAATCATACGATTTGGCTTGTCTGGGAACTTGGAGAAATAAGATTTGTTCTTTGCGATTTAAGGAGGAAGATCGAATCAGAGGCTCCAAATCCTCACATGATACTGACCAGCTGACAATAATATTTTGCTAAATGCGAAAATTTGCTTCTAGGGATTTAGTTAAGCGACCGAGTCACAACCACGTGACATCTTTTTTTCCCCGCCGACTCTTCTACGAGAAAAAGAGAAATTAACCAAAAATAAAAAAGAAAATCATGAGGGCACCATTGATGTGATGCGGTTCAGAAAGCCTAGCGGGCAGATCCCCATTCGAATGGCGCATGAGGTTATTTATAGCAGAGGATTCAAGTTAAGTGAAGAAACGGGAACAGAGATCGTGATCGGGCGGCTAATCTAATGATGCAAAGGGATCAATCTAATCTCATGAGGGATTAATCTAAATCTCATGAGGGATTAATCTAAATCTCATGAGGGATTAATCTAAATCTTATGAGGGATTAATCTAATCTAGTAGTGTAATTAAGATAGCAAAGGTTAAAGTTAATATGTGGTTAGCTCAAGACTCGTCTTGCTCACAAGTGTTTCGTTTCAGGAGGAATCAGAGAAGAAACAGGGGAGGTGGAAGAAGGCGGCCATGAGGCTTGGCAATGAAGAAAGCGCTTGCTTCCTCTGTGGCCTCATCGCTCAGAACCTGCGCCAAGACGAAGGATCTAAACCCAGGAACGGAAATGCATTCGCATATCCTGCAGACACCGTTGCTTCAAGCCCATCCTCCCCTCGGTTGTGGCTCTGGGATCATGTTTGTGAACCGTGGCTCTCCGGAAAGATCTCGGAGCACCTTCCAAACTCCTCCTGTTCGTGACACCACAGCTTGGAATGCGCTTATCACAGGATATGTCAGAAGTGGTCGCAGTAAGGCTGCCCTCCAGTGCTTCCTTCGCATGCGGGATGAACCCATGTCTCCTCCCGATTCCATCACTTATAGCTGCATCCTGAAAGCTTGCGGAAACATCGAGAGTTTAGCGATCGGTAAAGAGATCCATGATGAGGTCGTTCGGAAAGGTATGCTCGGAAACGACGTGGTTCTTGCAACTTCTTTGGTGGACATGTATGGGAAATGCCATTGTATGTCGAAGGCAGAAGAGATCTTCGATGGGCTTCCCCGCCGGAATGTAGTCACTTGGAATGCGTTAATAACAGGCTTTGTGGATGATGGTCAGAGTAACAAGGCTCTTCTTTGCTTCAAGAGGATGCAAAGAGAAGGCATCTCTCCTGACTCGGTTACTTTCATGTGCGCTTTGAGAGCATGCGGTCACACACAAGATGTTCAGAAAGGTGAAGCAATCCATGGTGAGATCGCAGAGAAAGGGTTACTCGGAAGGGATGTGATGGTTGGGAATTGCTTGATCGATATGTATGCCAAATGCGGTGCATTAGGAAAAGCTGAACAAGTGCTTAAACAACTTCCGGTCCCGAATGTCGTCTCTTGGTCTGCCCTTATTGCTGGATATGTCCTTCATGGATGCAGCACAGAAGCTCTCGCATGTTATGAGAGGATGTGCAGACTCGGCATCTCTGCGAATTCAGTCACATTTGTTTCATTATTGAAAGCTTGTGCAAATACAATGGCCATCACCATTGGCACACAAATACATGGTGAGATCACGCAAAGGAGCCTTCTGAGGAACAATATCGTTCTTGGAACCGCACTTGTTGACATGTATGTCAGCTGTAACGAGCTGGAAAAGGCGCAGCGAGTCCTCTGCGAATTTCCTTATCGAGATGCAGTATCTTGGAATGCGATCATTGCAGGGTATGCTGGACGAGGACAGGATGAGGAAGCGTTTGACTGTTTCGACAAAATGCAAAGTGAAGGAGTTTCTCCTGACGCCAAGACTTACGAAAGTATTTTGAAATTGTGTGGGATCACCGGTTCTATCGAGAAGGGCGATGAAATCTACGACAAGGTATTTGTGCAAGGATTCGCTGAAACGGATGTTGTTCTTGGCACAGCATTGGTTGATATGTATGCCAAATGTGGTGCATTGGTAAGAGCACAAGAAGTGTTTAGGAGGCTTGCTGGTCGAGACGTCGTGTCATGGAATGCTCTGATCGCAGCCTACGCTCAACATGGGCAAGGCGAAGAAGCATTGAATTGTCTGGCTGGTATGCAAATGGAGGGATTGCACCCAAACACGGTAACATTTCGTTGCATCTTGAATGCATGCAGTCGTTCCGGTTTGGTAACGGAGGGTGAGATTTATTTCGTCAGCATGATGCAACAGTATGGGATTGTGCAAGATGTAGATCATCATGCTTGTATGCTCGATCTGTTCGGCCGTGCAGGGAACTTTGACAGAGTGATGACAATGATCAGGAGGATTCCTTATGGTGATTGCCTGCTATTTTGGGATGCTATCTTGGGTGCCTGCCAAAAGTGGATAAATGTGGAGCTCGGAAGGGTTGCTTTCGAGCAGGCAATCGAGCTAGATAGACGCAATGCGCCATCGTATATCTTGATGAAAAATATCTATTCAGCAGCCAGCCTGCATCAAGATGCGCAGGAAGTCGAGGCCATGAGAGCAAAGTATTGTATGGGCGGAATCGGAAGCTAAAACCCACATGGATCTTGGAAGAAGAACAGTTCAAAAGAAGAACCATCAAACTGATGGCAGCTCAGAAATCCTGGAAACACGGGAATATACAAGATGAAGCCGTCGAATGCACCTTATTAATTAGCCTGGAAAGAGGGCACTTTGCACTATACAAAAATGCGATTGAGTTTGAGATCAGAATCAGCCCGTCGAGATTTCGGAAGAGAAGCATCCCAACGCTTGCTGTGCACGAATCGTATGAGAAGATGATGAAGATTGTGGCAAATGTGAGAAGTAGATTTTTGTATCCCTTGGAAGTATGTGCCTTAGAAATGTCCATGTTCTTGCAAAAATTGTGAAGTTAGAAAAGAGCTTCCGGTGAATGGGTAACAACATTGATATGAAATAATCCGATCCTAAAACATGACTTTTCCCTTCTTAGTGAAGTTATCGTCTATATTCAAATTTCCTACCTAGCTGGACATTGCAAACTGGAAAGATGCAAATCCAAGCACTGTAGTGGAACGGTAGATGGTTTGCTAGAAGAAACATGGTTCGCGAAGCATCGACAATAATGTGCTAGACAAGCCGAAAAAAACGACGAATTGAAGACTTGACAAGCATGAGACTCTTGTGGCCTTTTGAGGGGGGGCTCATCTGTGAATCTTGTTGCATAAAGCTGGTAACCTTGCCCGAAGCCGTGCGTGCGGTCTAGAACAAAAAGAGCCAAATCAAAGAAATTCGCCGTCTCGCAATCTCGGCATCAGAGTTGTCAATCACTGCTTGGGAGGACATGCAGCAGGGTCGGACAATCGATCTGATCTGATCGAACTGATTCGATCGATCTGATCGGTCTGATTCGATCGATCTGATCGATCTGATTCGATCGATCTGATCGATCTGATTCGATCGATCTGATCGATCTGATTCGATCTGATTCGATCTGATTCAATCTGATTCGATCTGATCGAATCGATCGATCTAGTCGACTCAAGAAGTTGTTGAAAGCAAGGATCAGGTAAGACCCAGACCATTTCATGTGCCCTCCGGAAATACAAGTGGTTGGAATGCAACACGTGGACCACTCCTTTCTCTTCTTCTTCTTCTTCTTCCTTCTTCTTCTTCTTCCCTCTTCTTTCTTCTTTCTTCTTTCTTCTTCTTCTTCTTTGTGACCGTTAGTGTGCTTTTTCTGTTTGCTTTTTTTCCCTTGTTTTTCTTCTTCTCTGTTTTCCCCTGTTTCTCTGCAGGCCCTTCCATCGCCTCCTTCCCGGCGAGGCATCAGAGCATTCGCACAGGAGAACGACGATCGGGACCGATGTTCTCCAAGCTCAGAGATGGCCACTTCATGCCTTCACGCCCCGTTCTAGACCTCTGCCACTGCAAAGGCGAGGGCAGCAGCAGCAGCAGCAGCCGCAGCGACGACCCCCACAGCTGCAGCAGTGCCCCCCCTCCCATGGATCCTTCCGACGACCTCTCCCCCTCCCAGCTCGATTGCCTCTCCGCCTTCCGCGAGTGCTTGCAAGTCAAAGGCCTCCTCCGCAAGTACACCTCGGATGCCGATCTGTTGCGCTTCTTGCGAGCTCGCGGCTTTGACGTGGCCAAGGCTAGGGCCATGTACGAAACCATGGCCGATTGGAGGAAAGATGTGGGTGCAGAAACCATTGTCGAGGTTAGTTAGCTTCCGATTCTTTTGGATTCCTGTGTTCTCTTTGCTCCCCTGACGATCCCTGCCACATATTGCCGTTGTTCTAGGAACGGATCGTTTTCGGCTTGTTGTGAGGGTGTATCATCCGTTTGAGATCAGTTGAGCTATGTTATTATCCTTTGGACTAGGTGTAGAACTTATTCTGATTACATGTCTGATGCATGCAGTTTAAACCACTCGCATATCCATTTTTTCTGTCAGGGGTTCGTTACATCTTGCTATGTATGTTTGCCTCTTTACTGTTCTTTATGCACCTGGTACTGCCAACATTTTGTTTGATCTTGCTTCCTTGGATTAGTGCCTGTTTTGATCTTGCTTCCTTGGATTAGTGTCTGTTTTTATCTTTCTTCCTTGGATTAGTGTTTGCTTTGATCTTGCTTCCTTGGATTAGTGTTTGCTTTGATCTTGCTTCCTTGGATTAGTGTTTGCTTCGATCTTCCTTCCTTGGATTAGTGTTTGTTTGGATCTTGCTTCAGCAAGAAAACTGTCATCACTCAGCAAAGACATTTACGATTACCAACAGTCATCCATGCATGTGTAAGTCGCAGTATACTCCGTCAATCGGTAGAAACTGCCACTTTCGCAATGACGTATGTGCGGATATGTAGGGATTAACCTGTATATATTTTATGAAATGCCATGCTTTGTCATATTTTTAGTTCCACCTCTATGTTATTGAACCGCTTTGCATTGTGCACTGTGTTTATTTCTGGGGTGCATTGTAATGGTTGCCTTCACGTAAAGTTATCTGCACCAAATCCAGTTGATTCATGCCATGGTTTTCGGTGCATACAAATTTGGATGTATCAGTTTGTCACTGGCATGTACATGCATATGAATCCAAGAGGTACACTGGGTTTAGTCTGTAGGTCCAATTGGAGAATCATATAAGATATATTGAGATGCTTCAAAACAGCTTGGGGATTTTTTTGTCATTGAGGAGGTTGATTGACATGCACATGGGCAGCTCATTCAATTAAGAGGAATTGTTGATATGCATGCATGCGTATATTTTATGTTTTGTAGACTTTCCAATTTCCCGAATGGAAGACCGTGAAAGAGCTTTATCCTCATTTCCACCACAAGACAGACAAGCTTGGAAGGCCTATTTACATAGAGCGGATAGGGCAGCTACAATTAGAGGAGATTCTGAAGATTACAACGATGGATCGGATGCTTCTTTACCATGTCAAAGAATGGGAGATCCTCATAAATTGGAAGTTCCCTGCTTGCTCTAAGAAGGCAGGCTGCACGATCCTTCAATCTCTCACAATCTTGGACCTCAAAGGCGTGGTAACATGCTCTGTTTCTTTTCCATTGAATAGAGATAGACATAATTATTTGCGACGGTCTCACCATATCATTTTAGGTCACAGTAGGCTGATGTAGGCATAAACCTCACAGAATTCAAGCTTGTGCAGAGATCCACGATTGAAAAAATTTATAATTAGTCCATGGGTAGCTTACCAAAACTCAACAGGATGGAGAATGTCTGTACATGTAGTTGTTCTCGGTATTTCTATAATCCACGCAGATTCATGAGCTGTAGATACCTTTTTTTTGCAGGCTATAAAGAACATGAACAAACAAGTGCGTTCCTTCATCCAGAAGCTTACAAAAATCGATCAGGACTATTATCCAGAGTACTTAGGCAAGATGTTTATTGTGAATGCGCCAACGACGTTTAAGGCTATTTGGGCTGTGATCAAGCCGTGGCTGGACAAGAGGACTCAGAGGAAAATTGAGGTCCATGGATCGAACTTTACACCAAAACTCTTAGAGCTTGTGGATCCTGAAAATCTGCCCGAATTCCTTGGAGGAACATGCCGATGCGACGAAGGATGTGAGCGATCGGATGCTGGCCCTTGGAAAGCAGTCCCCTTTGCGCAGTGTTATGATCATCATCGAGCCATACAATCGAAAACAACAGAATCATCTTCTTGACCATAACCGAGAGAAACACATCGATGTTTGAATGATGTGAAGCCCTTTCCTCTCCTCCTATACCCATTTATCAATTATAGGTTACACTACAGGGTGATTCATTGGTTTCGTTCGGGACTCTTATGTAATCACCATCAATATAAAATTTGTCTAGCTCTATCTATCCTGGCTTTCGGGGCAGCCTCAAAAAAAGAGAGTTTTTCTTGTTCGATCACAATGAGTTCAATGTGCTTAACAACAGAGCAGGACTGTGAAACCGATGAGTAAGCTGGAATAGAATACTTATTACTCCTCCATCTCCCCATTCCTTCTAAATCAGATTCTTCTTCTTCTTCTTCTTCGTCTTCTTCTTCTTCTTCTTCTTCTTCTTCTTCTTCAGAAGGGGGGGGGGTGCATATCGGGAAATTAGATGAGAACCTTCATGCAGAAACAGAACCAGCGCCAGATCCATGCATCCATGACCTAGAACTAACTCATGCAATGGCATCATATTCATCACATGCATTGCATTCAGAGATGAAACAGCATAAGATCTATATACAAGAAGAATTACATGCTGCGAGGCCGGATCAATCAACGTCAGATGTTTCAAATTGCGGGAGCATCTTAAACGCCACCATTCCTTCATTCATTCATTAGGCGGTAGATTAACTAACCCCAAAAACAGAATTTCAAAGCAAAGAAAGATTTATTTCATATCTTTTATCTAGGATATCTATCTCGCTTATATCTACCTATCTATCGGAGGGATTCTGCAATTCTCTCTGAGATCAGATCTTGATAATAGATCAGGCATTAAATCAACTTTAACGATCTTCAGAAGTTCGTTTTCTTTTGTGTTTACTTGCAGGTACGATCGACTGGATGATGATTAATCTTTTACCTTACGAACACAATGCAATCTATTTTTGTTGTCAATGCCAATCACTTCGATTTTCACACGGATTAGTACGTCCACATAATGGAATTACACCAGGTGGGGGGGGTCGCATCGTGCAGTATTCAGGCTCCTCACTATCGTGTACCCTTACAAATTTCCGTGCCCAAACTACACAATGCTTTGAAGCATTGATCAATCTTGCTGCGGCAGCAAGTCCAGACTGATAGGAAGCATCTGGTGTTATTGAGGCAGTCGCAACGTATGCAAAAGCACCCAAATATGATCCATAGACAAGTACTACGTCCAAGTCCTTCAGTGATCCTTCAATATGCTACAGCATGCACCCAAATATGAT
>JBBBWG010001182.1:0-35736 GCA_037176905.1 Azolla pinnata
CGAGCTCCGTAGCGGGCCACAACTCTACTCGAAGTGGACACGAGTGCTACGACTCTGCCCGGAGTGAGTACGAATCGTGCCGCTAAAGTCCGAGTTGCCGTCGGACTTATACGCCTACTCCGAGTCGTGGAGACTCTTCCAAAACGGATGTCGGCCAAAGTACTTCTACACGGAGTGGACACAAGCCACTAGCTTTGCCCGAAGTGTGTACGAGCACTATCGAAGGGAGTACAACTATCGAAGTCGTGATCTAGTCGTACACTGCACGAACTAGACCGCGAAAAAGTGTTTTACCGTCGGCTACGGAAAAACGGTTGTAACTCCCTGTGGGTTACTCCAAAATCAGTTCCAAATCTCTTGTTCTCTCCTTGACGTCGAGACGAACACAATGATGTGTCGTACGGCCGAAGACGTCGTCGGAAACTCTCAATATGCAAAGTCTTTGCCAGCCGGTCAGAAGTTACGGATGGCCGTAACTGTGTCAAATCTTCTCTGTACCGCACGTTCTTCACATCCACGCGAAGCAGAATACAGCCGGAAGTCAGCAGCAGTGAATGACGGCTTGAAGCGGATGAACCGCGCTCTAATACCAAATGTTGTAGACGAAGGTCGTCAGGCGAAACAAACGCCAGCTTCAAGCAGTATGGTGGAGGCGTCAAGAAGTGGGTAGATGCTGAGAGAAGATCAGATCTGAAGGAGGAGGCTTCAGATCTGAGGAGTCAAGATGTGCTGGCCAAGACACGAGAGAGAGTGAGAGAGAGATAGGCACAAAATGGAACTTCCATTAACTGAGTTGGAGCAACCAACTTTTGGACAACCATACAAGCCTGGTATTTATACCCCTAGGCTAGGGCACCAGCCGTTCCGACATATTACAAATACGGCCCGTCCACTTATGGACAGTGTGAACATGGCCATTAGATGCCCGTATTCGACAATACTTTGCCAATATCTCTTCAACTAATTGCCTTTGTGAAAGCATTAAGGTACCTTCAGTCTGATTGCGAGCTACCTTGATCTCGAGAGAAAACTCCAATGGTCCCAAGTCTTTGATCGGAAACTTATCTTTGAGTTGCGTGATTTCTTTTTTCAAGGCATCATGCGAGTTGGAAGCAATATGAAGATTGTTCACATAAACTCCTATTATTACAAAAATATTACCTTCCTTGCGAATGTAGAAGTTGGGCTCCAATTGAAGACGTCTAAAGTTGATAGATTCAAGGTAAGTGTGTAACTTAAGGTGCCACATCCTTGGTGATTGCTTCAAGCCATACAATGACTTCCAAAGTTTGCATATATAGTGTTGTTGTTTCTCATCCTCAAAGCATGGGGGTTGTTTCTCATCCTCAAAGCAGAATGTTGTCTCCATGAAGAAAGGCTATTTCCACATCGAGATGATGAAGCTCTAGGTTGAACCCCACGGTGATGCTAAATAAAAGTCGGAGTGGAACCATCTTGAGTATGGGGGTGAAAGTCTCATTATAATCAACACCAAAAACTTGTCGACATCCTATGACAACTAGTCGCACTTTGAACCGTGCTATCTTTCCATTCATATCGCATTTCTTGGTTAGAACCCACTTACAAGAAATCACATTTTTACTATAGGTAGAGGAGTAAGTATCTAAGTATTATTTTTCTTCAATGCGTCAATCTCCATACTCATAGCTTCCTTCCATTCACAAGCTCTATTGCTTCAGAGAGCTTCTTCAACAAATGGATGCAGATTGTCCTCATCATAAGCCTCGTCTCCATGATTTTTTTCGGCAGCATGAAGGTCGACAAAGAGTGCTTCCAATGGTTCAGTAATTGCATAAAGGTCTTTTAGAGATCTTTGTTTCTTCTTGGGTACGTGTGGAAGCGTTTCAGTGTGAAATGCTTCATCTAATAGCGCTTGATCACTTTGAATCAGAGGAGTTGAGAATGAAGAAGAGGATGGGGAAGAACCAAAAGTCAACGGGTGAGATTTTTGCTGCCATTTCCTTTCTTCTCCCTTAGGTAATCGTTGCTGCCATCCATGTTCTCTCTTCTCCCTCGGCGGATTGCGGCTACCATGTCCTCTTTTCTTCCTCCATTGAGTTTTGCCTTCTTTGTCGCCACACGCTCTCTTCTTCCTCGATTGATTGCAACCTATTTGGTGGCTCCCACGCGCTCTCTTCTTCCTCGGTTGATCGTTGCACCCCTCCCTTGTTCCTGAGTAATTTGTTCTGTGCCAATCTCTTGAGAATAAGGTTGGTTCATCCCATCTTTCTGCAGTTGCATAGGTTTGGGTTGCCACCTTGGTCGTTCTTCCCAGGTTGATTGGTGTATTTCTAGGCGTTCGCTATGTTAGTCGGAACTTCTAGGTACATGTTTTCTCCCTTCTTCTTGTTCTATATGTATCATGATGGTGAGGCACTTTGTTGATTTTCTGCCATGGTTTTGCCTCCATGTTCCTTGTCGTCTTGTTTGCTACTATCATTATATGTAGTAATCACTTATACATCCTTGGAGTGCTTGGGTTCAATATAATCTTGCTTCAGAAATAATTGAGTATGTCCCTTCACTTGTTGGAAAAGTCCATCTTTATCAAATGTGACTGATTACTGTAAAAGAATTTTCGATTTTGAGGAGTACATAGTCTGTATCCCTTAATCCCATTACAGTCTCCATAGCCAACGAATATGCACTTGATAGAGTGGGAATCCAGTTTCTTACGGATGGTTGATGGGATGTGACTGTATGTTGTAGCGCCAAATGTTCGTAGATGTCCGACATGGGGCTTTATTTTAAACCAAAGAAAATAACGGGTGTTATAGCTGAGTACCTTATGGGGGGATCTATTTTGTAGATAACACGCTTTAGCTACTGCTTCCTGCCAAAATTCATCTTTTAGTCCAGCCACTTGGAGCATGCTACAACTAGCATCCAAGAGTGTCTGATTTTATCTTTCTGCAACTCCATTTTGTTGTGCGTTATAAGGAATTGACTGTCCATGTCGAATACCATGAGTATTGCAAAAACAAATCCACTCTTGTGAGCAATACTCTCCCCCATTGTCTATTCGAATTGTAGTTATCTTGGCCTGACATTGATTTTCAACTAACGCCTTGAATGTTTGGAATATGTTGAATGCTCCTGCTTTACTCTTCAAGAAATATAAAATAGTGAACCTTGTAAATCATGAATAAAAGTGATAATGTAACGGTAACCAGTTATTGAAGGGGTTGGTAGTGGTTCACATAAATCTAAATGAATCAGTTGAAGTGGCTTCACAATTTTATGCGTATGGAGTGGGAAACCTTCACATATGGGTAGATTGTGGAATTGTTTTCTCAGTATGCCTTCCATAAGTTGGTGTGTTTGGCTGGTTTGCATGGACTTTGGATGTAAGTGTCCAAGTTGATGATGCCATAGTAGTGTTGGATCAGCTTGATCAGGATAGGTTGAGACCATGTTTGCCTCCATGATTGTGTTGTCCACTGTTTGAAGAGGATACAATCTTCCCAATTTTAAACAGATTGTCTTAATCACTTCGCCTATATGTAGCTTGTGGTGGATTATAGCATGCTTGCTATGGAATTCCATGTTATGGCGTATCATTACGAACCAATGTATAAGGCTAATTTGAATGGTTTAAGGGTAGGATAAGTGGGAAACCGGTTATCCTAGGACTGGGTCAAACCCATATGGTTACTGGACTAGTGTGAACACATCTAGTAGTTAGAGAGCCCTTGAAGTTTGACATATATAAAGGGGACTAGCTACCTCCTTTAATACGGCACCCTGAGTTCCTGTGAAGACTCCCTTGGTGAGCCGAGGCTCTCTGGTCAACGGATCCGTACCTGTCAACTTCCGAGGTATATCCAAGGTAATCACTTGTGATATGGGACACAGGTATAATTATTTTGGATTAGTCTTCAGTCCTCCACTTGGGGGTGGTTGGCGAGGTTAATCACTCTTAAACTATACTATTTTCTCTCATCTCTCTCTCAAATACTTCTATCAGTAGTATATCCAAATATTTGGTATCAGAGCCATACTAATGATTTTGTTTCTCTCTCTCTTAGTTGTTTGGATTCTGGAGTAACTAACGAGATTGTTGGTAGATCCAGATCTAAAGAGCGGGAAACATTGGTATTCTTCTTTCTTAATCTTTTCTTGATAAGTATGGGTTCTATTTAATTGTTTGGTCATAATAAATGGTTTTAATGATTGATTGTTGGCTGAGTTTATCATCAATAATGGTTTGATTGATTTTAATAAACGACGTTAATTTTTGTCATGATCGATGATTTCTATTGATTCGATCATGACATTATATCGATTATGTTATAATCGTAAATGAGTCGATTAATCGGTATCAATCTTCTCTAAATGAGTATCATGGTTATGATTTCTATTGATTAATCATGATACGATAGAGATACAATTCGATTTTTAAAAAGATTAAATATCGTTTATTATTTATACAATCGCGATTATTGATTTGTTTTAATTAAATAATCAATCAATCATTTGTTCGACATACAACACGTCTCTATTGATATCAAGGTGTGTAATCATGCGTAATAGATTTCGCGCACGTATCCTTATGCTTACCTAATTCCAAATCTGTCCCCTTGATTCAAGCCACCGATTTAAGGGTATGACATCCACCTCCTTCCAAATCGGTCCCCTTGATTCAAGGCACTGATTGAGGGGTGACATACACCCCCTTCTAAATCGGTCCCCTTGATTCAAGGCATCGATTGAAGGGCGACCTCTACCTCTTTTGAGGTTAGTGCTTAACCTCGGATTCACACCTGCAAAGCTAATGACCGACGTTCTCACGTATTGGTTAGGCTTAAAAATTATGAGACATGAACACATAATCGACTCAACCATTTCAAATCACATGGTCAAGCAATGTTTGAACCAATGACCTTAGGGTTCATAAACTTGAAGTTTACCATCAGGCTATAATTCTTATACATATTTATAAAACATGTATATTTCCTAGCATTCTTTTATACAACCTGGGATCGGTTACAAGACGATTTAAAGAGCCAGGACCATTTATATGGGCACAATATAGATCATTTGCCCCAATTTTTTTCCAAGTTTATTGTATGAATGTTGGTTGCAAACAAGCGTGGTGGAGCCTCCGGGAGCTGCCATGTAATAGGAAGATAAAGATCAGATAAAGGCATTTAATGTTATGCTTCCTCCGTGGTTTTTAAACACCATAGTGTTACCAAAGTATCTTATCTCAAAAATCATCTCATATGTCTAGAGGGGTAAAGACGTGAGATGTTTCTTACTTATTTGCTATTGATGTTCGAGCACAAGCTTGAGAAAAATTTTCTTAGAAATTTGCAGTAGGAAACGACCAAACTAAAATATTGTCTCAATTCTGTATTAGTTCTAAACATGGCGCAAGTTTCGTCGGATGATGGTTCTAGTTCTTCTCGACGTCGCGAGAACCAACCTACGACATCATCAAACCCTATTAATATAAAATGATACTTCAACATGTTACCAAACTCAATGAATGAGACATTACATGAATTGTCGGAACTCCTAAAGTCTCATCATGATCTCGAATCACGTGTTGCTAGTATGCAACCAAATCACGGGACAAAGGATGACCCAGTTGGTGAACCTTCTTTTGTCATTAAGCCATATCATGGTGACACGAAAGAAAGAACCAAGGAAGCAATTTGCACTTGGTTTGGAAGCAATTTGATCATTTTGAACTCCATCTCAAACCTGATAGTACAACAATTAGCTATGTCGCTCGTGAGTTAGGTGGTAAAGCTGCAGCTTGGTGGCGCGGACTTCGGACTGATAAAAAACCTCCTGAAACATGGGAGAATTTTGTTGAAATTTTCAAAAAGCAGTTTTTACAACCACCTCCTCAAACGGAAGCAACACAAAACCTTATGACTTTATCGAGCAAGACATTTCATTCCTTTGATGACTATGTTTATCCTACCAGAACATTAATTCAAAAATCTGGACTAGAGGAACAAAAATGGTTTATTGCTTGCTTCCTTAACAACATACCAAACTCTGACTGTCATTAGATAGTGCATGACAAAGATCCTGACACCTTTGAAGATGCGGTGGAAATTATACTTCGCTACATGCGCGGTTCAAAAAAAATATCACAATAAACCGGACAAAATCTAGGATCATTCATTCGGAAACACAAGACACCCAATGATGACACTGGTCGAAACACTAAGCGCATTCTTCTTTCATCTGCATATTGCAAGAACAAGGGACATACCAAGGATAATTGCCAACGGCTCACACAGAAGGATAAAGCTTCTGTAGTATAAGAGCAAAGAGGCAAGCCTTCTAACCTAAAAGTAGCTTCCTTGATATTGTTGAAGTTCAAACTCAACATTTAAGTAATTGTTCATGTTTTTTTCATGAGCATTTATAGGTCCACATGATTTGTTCTGAACTATTGGTCAAATCAATAGATATCTAGTACACTACTTATTTGATACCGATAGCTCACACAATTTTATTGACGATCATTTGGTACAGATGTTAGGACGTCAAACAAATATAAGTAATCATACTTATAAAGTTCACTTAACAGATAAAGGAATACAATATATCAACGGTGCAATTCGTCAATTGCTTATTTTTATAAACTCTTATGTAGAAAAGCTTGACTTTCATGTGATGAAATTGCAATCCGCTGATGTAATACTAGGATATCCTTGGTTTTATAATAAAAACTCCTCCTTATCCATTGATTGGGTTAATCACTCAATCAAATTTGTACAAACGGGTATTACACACTATATTCAATGTTCAAAAGTTCTTTCTAAATCAATTGTTCCTTCAACATCTTTAATTAAGTATCAGTCTTGTTCGTTTTATTGTTGTGTAGTTGATCCTGCAATTCAATATTATAATTTTAATATTGATGCGAATCAATTACCTTTTCACAAGCAATGGCTACTCAATTCAATCATAAAAGATTTTAAAGATGTTTTCCCAAAGGAATTACCACCTATGAGAAATGTTGATCATAAAATAGATCTCATACCAGGTGTTGCTCCTGTGAGCATTCCACCTTATCGACTTAGTCGACTTGAAGAGGATGAGATCACCACTCAACTTAAGGATTACTTAGGGATGGGTCACATTCGACATAATAAATCTCCTTGGGGAGTTCCGGTTATCCTTGTGAAAAAAAAAGGATGGAACATGGTGAATGTGTGTTAACTATCGCCGTTTGAATAAATTGACTATTAGAAATTCATACCCTCTGCCACATGCTGATGATTTGATAGATCATTTGCACGGTGCTCGTTATTTCACTAAAATTGACCTTAGAACTGGCTACCATCAAATAAGGATTGTTGCGGATGATGTTCCTAAAACACCATTTCGTACGCACTATGGACATTATGAATTTTTAGTTATGCCGTTTGGATTGACTAATGGCTCGACCACTTTTCAACAAGAAATGAATGACACTTTTCGTGATCAACCGGGTCACTTTGTTGTTGTTTTCTTGGATAATATTCTTATTTATAGCCGTACTCTGGATGAACATTATAATCATGTTCGCTTTGTACTCCAAACTTTGTGGAACAAACAATTCAATACCAAATTATCAAAATGCAAGTTTTTCAAAAGGTCAATTACTTATTTAGGACATTTGATAACTGGCCAAGATCTTCAAATAGATCCTTCTCGAATAGAGAAAGTAAAACTTTGGCCTGTTCCTCGTAATGCCCGAGAACTTTGCTCATTCCTTGGTTTTGTTAGTTTCTTGCGAAAGTCAGTTCATCATTTTTCGCAATTAACTACACCGTTTACAGATCTTTTAAAGGGTCAAAAACATAAATCCACAAAACCAATCTCCTAGAATGATCAACTCCAAGAATGTTTCAACATTCTCAAGGAACATGTATGTACTACTCCTACACTTACCTTGCCTGACCCATCCAAACCCTTTGAGGTTGAAACCGATGCTAGCGATTATGCAATTGGTGCCATTCTTTATGAAGACGGTAAACCCATCGCTTTTGAGAGTAGGAAACTTGATCCAACTCAACGTCGATATTCAGTCCAGGGAAAGGAACTTTTTGCGGTCATTCACGCACTAAGAACCTAGAGACATTACTTGTATGGAAATCGATTTGTGGTCACTACTGATCACCAATCTTTAAAATACTTTTGTGATCAACAAGACCTCACTGGTTGTAAGGCTAGATGGGCAAATCTGATACAAGAGTTTGATTTCTCCATTTGTTATCGCAAAGGTTCTTTGAACACAGTTGCAAATGCCCTTAGTCGTCTTCATGAAGTTAATATGCTTAGCTTCACTGAATTAAAATCTGATCTTTTTTATCTACTTCGAGCGAAATACCTCGATGACAGTTTCTTTAAAAGATACTGGGTGAGAGCCGAATCTAGTATAGAAGCCAATGAAATCACCAAACCTTCAAAGTCAACCTTTCACATTTCTAACGATTTGCTCTACCGTAATGGAAAGGTTTGTGTTCCGGATCTCCTAGAGGTTAAAAAGAAAATTTTGCATGAGTGTCATGACGCACCCTTGGCTGGGCATCCATGAATACATCGAACACTCGTTCTTATCTCTATCAATTTTTTTTGGCCAAAATTACGACGTGATGTTCAAACATACGTTGTTAAATGTTTGCAACGTTAGATAAACAAGGTTGAGCGGCTTAAAGCTAATGGTCTTTTACATCCACTAGATATTCTTAATAAAAAATGGGAAAGTATATCTATGGATCTTATTGTTAGTCTACCTTGAACACAACGAGGTCATGACTCAATTTAGGTTATTGTTGATCGACTAACAAAATTAGCCAGATTTATACCGACTAGAACCACGGTAAAAGCTCAGGAATTGGCTTACCAATTTGTTAATGAGTTATTCCGATTTTACGGTTTACCCATGGATATAGTCAGTGATAGAGATTCTAAGTTTACTAGTGACTTTTGGACTCAAGTCTTTAAAAAGCTAGAAACTAATTTGAGCATGAGTTCCACAGATCATCCTCAATATGATGGGCAAACTGAATGAGTGAATCAAATTATTGAGGATATGTTTCGCGCCTATGTGGCGAAGAAACCTAATAAATGGGAACAATATCTCCCTTTATTAGAGTTTGCTTATAATAGCTCTAGACATACTTCAACAGGATATAGTCCTTTTATGTTGATGTATGGTTTTCAGCTAGAAGCCCCAATCCATGTTACTTTTAATAGAGATCAATTTGATCGTACACAAAATTTTCTTAGAGATATGCAAGAAAGTTGCATATTGCACGAGACAATATTAAGACTGCTTAGGATAGAGCACGTTTTTATGTTGATCATAATAGGCATCCTTGTGTTCTTTACCCAAAACAGAAAGTTTTCTTACGTGTACCTCAAAATTCAAAATTTTTATCGACGGGTAAGTATGCTAAATTAGCTCCACGCTACTATGGACCATTTATAGTCCTGAAAGGTATTGGTTCATCTGCCTATTATCTCGATTTACCTGCTGGCATAGATGTCCATCCAGTGCTCCATGTTAGTCGTTTGAAAGAACTTCTAGGTTCTGACGATAATATGGTCACCATTAAAGATCTGGTGGTTCATGAAGATTTAGCTTCCAAGCCTCATTCACAAGAAAAGATTCTCGATTCTCGAATTAAAAATTTGAGATCTAAACAAATTCGAAAATTTCATATTAAATGGTTGGATAAATTTATTTGTGATGCCACTTGGGAGAAAGAGACCGTTTTAAAAACCAACTTTCCTGACTTTAATTTGTCATTGCAAGAGTACAATGTTTTGGAGCGGGGGACTATGTTATAGGCGTAACATTACAAACCAATGTATAAGGCTAATTTGAATGGTTTAAGGGTACGATAAGTCGGAAACCAGTTATCCTATAATTGGGTCAAACCTATATGATCACTTGATCGGTGTGAACACATCTAGTGGTCAGGGAACCCTGCAAGTTTGACCTATATAAAGGGGACTAGTTACCTCCTTTAGTACGGCACCCTAAGTTGCTGTGAAGACTACCTTGGTGAGGCTAGGCTCTCTGGTCAACGGATCCGTACCTGTCAACTTCTGAGGTATATCCAAGGTAATCACCTGTGGTATGGGACACAAGTATAATTGTTTTGGATTAGTCTTCGATCCTTCGCTCGGGGTGGTTGGTGAGGTTAATCACTCTTAGACCATACTATTCTTCTCATCTCTCTCTCAAATACTGCTTATCATTAGTAGATCCTAATATTCTACCACAACTCCATTTGAAGTAGCTTCACTAACGAAGAGCAAGTTCTTTGCTAGTCTTGATACAAAATATACATTTGAAATACTTATTGTATACCTTTTATGAATTAGCAAGTTTATGGTACCTTTTCTAGTAGCCATTTTGATGCCGTTATCTCTGAATCTTACTTCAAGTGGTTTTGGTAAAGTAACATAATTGTGTAGTCATTCTCGATTGTTGGTTTGGTGATGGGTAGCTCTTGTGTCGAAGAACCATAAATTCTCTGTGGCTGTTTGGATTCATGCCATAAAACTTTGAATGGCTTCTCCCTCATATGACATCTCTCCCATTTGTAGATGGCAGGTGAAGGCTTGTATGAAGGAGGAGTCTTCATCATCATTAGTTGGTGTTACTTCATCAATATCTGAAAGTGATGTCGTATTTGCTTGTGGGTGGAATCTTCGTCCTTTGTTCGGTTGATCGTATTTCTTGCTACGACAATCCCTTTCAATATGACCTAGTTTGTGGCAGTATCTACATGCTATTGTAGTAAGGTTAATTGCACCCTTACCTCCCGTTTGTTGGTGCCTAAATATTTGATATCTTGGATAAATAGATCGATTTCCTTGACTTCTCATGGTTGTTGCCATTGCAATGGATCCATCATTTTGAAATCTGGGTTTCTTCCTTTGCAGTTCTTCTCTTCTCATTTTTGCAAAAAGATTCTTCAAGTTTGACTTATCATCGCTTCCATGTGTTGTGACAAAGCTGTCCCATGAAATAGGTAAGGAACCTAAAATCAAATCATATTTCATTTCATCATCTATTTTGTTACCTGCTGAGAGAGCTGAATCAAGGGCCGACTGCCAATTGCGAATCAATTGCATCTCCATTGTCACCAAGCTTCTAACTGTATTGATTTTTGTCATCCGATCTGAAGGTTCATGTGTATCCTTCAAGGTATCCCAGATTTCTTTCAATGATGCTAGGCCCTTTACCAAGTCCACTTGATCATCGCTCAAATGCATTATAATTTATATTCGTGCTTCAAGGTCTTTCTTTTTCCATTCCTTCAATTCTGATTCTTTTGCAGGTTTCGCATCTTTGCCGCTTACTATGTCCAATAGATCACTTCTCTCAAGAATAAGGTTCATCCTCAGCTTCCACATTCGATAATTGTTTTTTGACAGCTTCTCGACCATGTACTTTCTTGTGAGTGTTGACGTCAACCTTGATTCTGACTTTGCTTCCATCTTTGTAAGCCCGCTAGAACTTTGATAATGCTTAATCCTATGTGTGAAGCTCTGATACCATGTAAGAATATAAGATTAAGAGTTCTATGGAAAGGATCAATGATCTTGAAGTGTGGCTTGAATGTAAGAGCGATAGAGAGAAATAGAGAGCTGATAATCTTGAAGGAACAGTATGTATATCAAATTGATGGATCAGAAAATTTGAGTACAATGGAAGTTCTTTTATAGAACTTCAGAGCTTATTGAAAGCCAACACACACCTACTTCTAATTCATTGACAGCCAAAACAACCACCAACCTCCCATGGCTGTTAGTTATTTAATTCTAAGGTGAAATAAATAAATAGACCAATTTAATAAATAATAATGACTAGTGAACCTTATTTCTAACACTTCTCCTCCTAGTTTTCTCAGAGATACATTTCGTTTCCTCTGTTGGTCATCATGTCAAAGCTAAAATGCATGGACCTCTCTTTCACGATTTCTACATTTGTGATTAAAGCATTAGACTACGCTTGATTGTTGGAGATTTTAGAGGCGTTTTCATCATAGAATGGGATTTCTTTGTTTAAATTGAGTATTTTCTTGTGTTCTCTTTACTTACCCGTCCTCTCTTTGCAAGCCATCTTTCCATAGATTAACTAAACATCGAATCATAAGAACATTTCTATCTCATCATCATCATCTTCTTCTTCTTCTTCTTCTTCTTCTTCTTTTATCGATTCCCACCTTTTGTGTATCTTTATTCTCTTCTTGGACATCTCTTTCACAATTTCTATGAATTTGAGAATCAAAACATTCTATGCTTCACTGTTTAATATTTTAGAGGCATTTCCATGTGCCTTTGTTTAAACAGAGAATTTTCTTGTGCTTTATCCCCCACCTCTCTTTGCAAGCCATCTCTCCATAGATTGATTGAACATTTCCAAAGAACACTTCTATTTCTTCTTCTTCATCAAATTTTGAATCTTCTTAAATTGATTGATTCTTGCCCTTTGTGTATCTATATTCCCTTTAGGTTTAAAAGCCTTTTGAATTACCTTTGCAAATTCTCAAAGTGCTTTCTTCTTTATTACTGGAAACAAACGCTTTCTGCTTTGCATCTTTCAACGTAACATATTACAACAATGGGTCCTCCACCACAACTGGCAACATACGACCTGCATCATCCACCTCGAAAGATCTCCAACTATCCTATGAAAAAAATTCTCGAACAGCTAACAAGATATGAAAATTCAAGCTTAAACCCCACCATGTTGTGCAAGCTGATGACAATGTCGGTGTTGAGATTGAAGACATTACTTCTTGTATTTGTTGGATCATTATTTGACGACCATGGATCCCTACCAATTGGCTCTTTTGCTCTTCCATAGACAAATACTACAAGGCTTGCCAGGTTCCAATAGTATGCACATGTCCATTAGACATTATCCCCAAGCCAAATAGGTGCCCGCTCCAAGCTGGTGACTAGATGAAACCTTGAAGGACCGGTTCCAGATTATGTTGAGGGTAGAAAATTCCTCTTTCATGGTAGGCAATTGGTGTAATAGACTTGTCTTGATCTAGAACCATGCTTGTCACAAGCTTTCAAAGAACTTATTCTCCCATTCATTAGAAAGTGCATGGAATAACTTTGGGTTAAAAATCCATCTTACCGACTATGGCAAAGGTCTCCTTATTCTAGGACAACGATCACAAAAGCAATTACGCAACAATTGCTTGAACTTTTCTTCACCATGTAGGAGACCTTTGTAGCACAACACATAGGGTCATTAGCAACGCCCCAAATTTAAAGAAATTGTGTTGCCCAAAGACGTTGCAACTAGAGCGTTGCTCCAACCATCACTACGAGACATTTGTAATAGTTAGCAACGTATCTACACTTGAAAGTGTTGCTAAGAGACGCCATCTCGTGTACGTCTTTTTAAAGACTTCAAATATTTTGATGGAAATATGTACATATACTCATCAATATGCATGTATCCATATATATATGCATGAATATGCATCATACATGTAAATAAACAGATGAATATGCATGTATTCATGCATATTTTGATGAGTATACATATACAAGTGAATATGCATCATACATGTAAATAAACAAATAAATATGCATGCATGTATGCAAAGTCAATTGAACATGCATGTATATGCATATAGATATAGGTGAATATGCATGTATGTATGCATATATAGGTGAATATACATATATGTATATACATATACAAATGACTATGCATCATACTTGTACATATACACATGAATATGCATGTATACATGTATATTTAGATGAATATTGATTTATGTATGCATATAGAGGTGAATATGCATATTTGGATGAACATGAATGTATGCATGCAAATACAGATGAATATGCATATATGTATCCAAATATAGGTGAATGTGCATGTATGCATGTATATTAGGGTAAAAATGCATGTATGTATGCAGATTCAGGTGAAAGGCGTCATTATACGATGCAAATAACTTTTATTTTGTTGGAAGCCGTTTCATTAGCCAAAATTCCTCCTGAGAAGTCTATTATACTCAGCTAGAGCTATGCTACACAACTGGAATGCTACAAAACATAAACTAACTAGTAGTAAGAAAATGTCAAACTACTATTTGTTTGAACGCACTTGGTTTTGATGGTGGATTATAGGTTCTTGTAGACGTGGCGATGTTAAGAAAAATACCGAGATACATAACTCAAGGTAATACCACGGGGTCTTCGACTAGAGGATATAAATGTTAGTAACTCATGCGCCATTTACAGTTAAGATGTAATTACGACAATAATTTTCATTACAAGCAAACAATTACAATATTTCCCAAATTTGGGTGTTTATGAATGGTAAATTAAGGTTAGGAATTGAGCTTATGAGGTTTGGAATTTTGGGATTCAAGGCTTAGATTAGGGTTTATGAATATTTATGGTTGTAAGAGAGATTAGGGTTAAGAGAATTTAGGGTTTTTGAGAGCTTTAGGGTTTGAGTTTAGAATGATCGGCTTGGGTAAGGGAATTAGGGTTTTTGAGAGCTTTAGGGTTTCGGATTAGAGTTTCTAAGAATTAGGGTTTTCAGAGATATCCACTCGGTTGAGAGAATCAGAGTTAGGGTTCTTGAGAGATGATAGGGTTTTGATCAAAATTCTTTTCTATCCGGTTTTCCAATCTCCTCGTCTTGCTCCCCCCACCATTGCCCCTTTTTTAGCTTAAGGTTCGATAGGGTTTTGATCAAAAGTCTTCTCCATCCGGTTCTCCAATCTCCCCGTCTTGCTCCGCCCGTCTTGCTCCCCTTACCAATTGCCCCTTGCCCCTTTTTACTACATTAGGAGCTTCGGTATATTTGGTATCTTGAACATAAAATTATAAATGAACAAAACTACACATTAGAAACTTGACATATAAAAATAATAAATTTTACTTGTGGTTTTATAGAGCCACATTAAGAGTATCATTCACGTGTGGGACTTCTGATTGCTACTTCTAATTAAGAGCTCTGTAAAAAGCATCAAATAGATATACATTCACGAGAAAAGCATTATTACAAAATATGTTGATGCACTTAAAGGCTGTCTAAAATGTTAAATAAATTCATTCACCAAGTGTTCCAAACTATACTTATGAAGAGCCTTGAGGTTTAATGGTGACAAGTTATAAATTGGCCCCCATTGTAACTCTTTCCTTGGTTGTAAGTTAATAGGCCAATCATAAAGTCAATGTTTTCATAGATCAATTGAAGAGAATTTACCTTATCGGAAAAACATCAGCAAATTATTGATACTTCATTTGTAATAAGGCACTAGTACCATTGCAAATATGGACATCTATTCATTCTCTACTTCCTTCCATAATCTTTTTAGAGGGATGAGGTTTTAAACTTGATTTCGTAATAATAAGGTTAGATGTAAGGCTTTTGAGGGTCCTAAAATTGCTCGATTTATCCCATCAATGTTTGGATTATGAATGTCAAACCAAGGTAAACTGAGAATAATTGGGTGCTCAAGACTATGAGTTGTATTGAAATTGATCACAAATACTTGTTCCCTGCAAGTACTACACGAACTGCCAAATCTAATTCTTCAATTATATCTTGGAATGCAATTGGATGACCATGAATGATTGTGACAGGAATCGAACTAGAGCGCTTTAAAGAAAATTCTTTGTGCGTAGAACAATAGTTGGGTCTTAAATCTAAGAGAGCAAAACCAATGGCTTGATGAGATCTTTAGATATTGAGTTGAACTTATACTACAAAAAGTCTACTTACTTGATTTAATAGAAACATGGAATCAATGCTCGGAACAACTTCTAGGTATTCTAGGTTGTTCAGCCAAATGACTCCCATTTTGGCCGGACTTACTCGTTTAACAACTTATCTAATTCACTCAAGATTTCAAAGTTGTTGGATTGATAAGAATCAATGTGGCTACAAGCAAGGGCACTATAGTTATTAACTCAAACTAGAGGACTTGATTTAACTTGATTGGTTCTTATTTGGTTAAATTATTGTTTCGGCTTGTATGGGCTAGTAATCACTATGTGACCTGGTCCACATTAATACAAACACAATCAGTTTGCCCAATGTCATTGCTTCGTAGCATTACATAAAGGCCCTAGACGCCATGTTATGTCAATTTACATTTCATAAGACCATCATTGATTGCTTGAATAAGATTTGAAGGTGGTGAACATGTTTCATGAAGAGCCTAAATCACTTAGAAAGGGTATTAGCATAGTTGTACGATATGATAATCAACTATTTGAATGACGTCCATAATGCTAATAATTCTTGTGGTTGAGTACAGAACAAACATATGCTTTGATCGTTAAGGCCCTATAGTTGGCCAATGTATGATCCGCGAGTCACGTGAGGCCCACCTTGAGCCATACTAGATCTTGTCCTAGCTCATATGGACATGTGCATCCCTCCCATCATTTGAGACATGAACGTGGACACTGTGGGTGTTTCTAAGGGGATGATGAAGTGGATGGGAGCGCCCACATGATCAGATCAAGTGAAATAGTCTTATTAATCGTTTCGGTTGTGACGATGTTAGCACATCATCCCACACCCTCGACGACATTGGGGTGATCGTGATATATCACCTTAGTCAAATTGCCCGATAATACCTCTTGGAGTTGGTGACAGTTCATATGCGGAATGTTTATGACGTTTCAACATATAGAGATGGGGTGATTGATTGGATCATAGAGGCCTTCCACTCTAGGTCCCTGATGCTAGGCACGCTACAATGAGCAAGGTTTGGCTTCGTGATCACACCATTCACTCGCATATTGCAAACCATTGGAGTAGTTATATCAGAGTTGCTTGGGCAATAATAGTACAACACATAACTGGCTTACCACCATGGTTAGATGGTGGGCAGCCTTGGACATACTAGGGCACTAAGTGGAGGGAGGCCTTAGAATGGGGGGCGTCAGATTGCATTTTTTGTTTCTCTTGAATGACTCTAATTGATTTGTATCTTGACACTAAACATTTTGGTAATTATAATATCCTTTTGAAATTTTGGTTTTACCTTTCTATTATTTTGAAATATTTGAGTCAAAATATTTAATTAATCGTAACAAATAAATGGAGAAAACAATCGAGACGATAAACACGCATCGAACACATGTTAATCTTACACCAAACAAGCTGCTATATTGTAGTAAACATGTAACTGCAAAATAGTGATAAACAAATAGCAAAGTAGTGACAAACTAGCAACAAACAAGTAATAAGGAAATAGTAAATCTCAAGTCAAATGTGTAATAAATGTGTGTCAAATTTGTAATAAAATCATGTCAAATGTGTACTAATATCATGTCAAAGATCTCAATAATGTAGTGTCAATTGTGCAATAATATCAAATCAAATTTGTAGTAAAATGCACATCTAGGCTCATGGTAAATGTGTGATACATATTTTTGTTTTTTTACGTGACTTTAGATGCAACTTGAAATGAAAATTGATAGATCATTTTTCACGGTAAATGGTGCGTCAAACATGCCAATACCTTGCAATGGTACTCTAGCTTGCTAACAATCTTTACAATGATAATATGATTTGGACAAGATACTCCAATTCAAACTATCATAACTAAATCTTGTCGACAATTATGTGCTCGGAAACATGAATATGACAAGAATAAAACTAAATAAGAACAAAAAGACAATATATTTATTATGTTGATATTAGTTTCATGTCCATAGTAAATCTTGTAAATCCATGACAACCTTCACCACACTCATGAACTGCCAGCTCAAGTATATGAAGATAGCAATGAAGTGGGCAATTCCCCACCCAAGCAGAACCATCCCCATCACCATCTCGCTCCTGCCCATGATTAACACCATGGCTAAGGCCACTACCACAAAGTCCACGACGAAGGGGAGGCAGTAGCCGAGTATTACGAGTGTTGCCCACATGAAGGTGGCCAACAACCAACGCCAGATGGGGAGCACCATCGATATCACCAGCTCGCGCCCGTATCTGACTACTCGACACAAGTAGGTGAACACAGACATGGTCAGTATCAGTGTCAAGCCCACGTATAGCCTTACGTTTGACTCAACCACCTTCAATGAAACACCTATGTCTATGGACACCCCACCCTCCTTCCCTCCCTCCTCCTTATTGTATAGATTGATAGCTTTGATGCACTTGGGTCTTCTCCTTCCCTTTTGGAGCTAGCTATGGTGATGGAGAGATCTCAGCTTGGAGCCTTTTGTTGTTGCTGCTACTACTTATTTGCATGCTCTTGATGTTTGGGCTTTCCTCTCTTTTGGATGTGGCTATGGAGATGCAGAGATCTCTGCGTGGAGGTGCTTATCTGCACGCTTCGAATATTGGTTGGGTTATCCCCCTTTTGGATCTGGCAATGGAAATGGAGAGATCTCAGTTAAAAACTTCTCTATTTATTTGCACGCTCCTCATGTTCCTAGCAACCTAACTTGTGTGAGTTTAAGGAGATCCACCTTCGAGGACGGCTTCAATCTTGGCCAGTTGGCACCTTCCAGCCCAAGTCAATGCATACTTCAACACGCCTTGCTTTGGGCACACAAGCACCTTCTTTCAAATAGTCATTTATCTAGTCAAGCTTCAACAATGAAGAATCATGTAGCATCCACTTCATGAACAATGGTAACCTTAATCCCCTCTTTCTTGCTTGCACAAGCTTCACGACCTTCACAATCATAATGACCAATGATATAACAATCATGGAATCTTGAGTACCTTGTGCTCGTCACAATGTTGTCAGAGAAATCTTTTCGATTCTCATATTGACCCATATTACATTTGTGGAGTGAACGTCGTACAGCTTTGTTGATTAATCAACATATCCAATAATTCTAAAACTAGTACTTTGACAGTTCTTGATCTTCCTTTGCTCCAAGCCAAATATTGCTTATAATATTCTATTTTCAAAGATGTTGGCTAAGTCAAGGCAAGGCACTATAGCAACATCTTTGGATTAAGACCAGAGAACTCCACAAATGTTGTGCACAATCCAATATTCGAACTCTTCCATCCTAGTGGACACACAAGCACCTTCTTTGAAACAACCTTTTCTTTGGTCAAGCTTCAACAAAGAAGAATCATGCAGCATCCACATCATGAATAGATTTAACCTAATCCCCTCTTTCTTGCTTGCATAGTCTTCACGACCTTCACAATTATACTGATCAATTATACAACAATCATGGAATCTTGGGTACTTTGTGCTCATCACAATGTTGTCACAAAAATCTTTTCAATTCTCATATTGACCTATATTACATTTGCGGAGTGAACGTCTTACAGCGAAGTAGATTAATCAACCTTTCCAGTAATTTGAAAACCAAAATTTTGACAATTCTTCATCTTCCTTTGATCCAAGCCAAGTATTGCATACAACACTCTATTTTCAAAGATGTTGGCTGAGTCAAGGCAAGCCACAATAGCAGCATCTTTGGATCAAGGCTAGAGAACTCCACAAATGTTATGCACAATCCAATGTTTGACCTCCATCATGGTGGGCACACAAGCACCTTTCGTGGGTACTCTAGCTTCAACAAATAAAAATCATGCAACATCCACATCATGAACAAAGTTAACCCTAATCCCCTCTTTTTTGCTTGCATAGTCTTCACAACCTTCACAATTATAATGACCAATGATACAACAATCATGGAATCTTGGGTACCTTGTGCTCATCACAATGTTGTCACAAAAATCTTTTCAATTCTCATATTGACCCATATTACATTTGCGGAGTGAATGTCTTATAGTTGAGTAGATTAATCAACATATCCAGTAATTTGAAAACCAATACTTTGACAGTTCTTCATCTTCCTTCGATCCAAGCCAAGTATTGCTTACAACATTCTATTTTCAATGATGTTGGTTGAGTCGAGACAAGCCATAGTAACAGCGTCTTTGGATTAAGACCAAAGAACTCCACAAATGTGTGCACAAATGTGTTCGTAACAATATTTTTATAGTTATAGATCAAGATATAAGCTGGAAAAATAAGAAAATGTGCACTTCCCCTAACAATATGCACATCTAAAACTATGGTATAACATGGAGCACTCATAGAAAGAGAAGAAATAGCAAAACATGAAACTCAAAGCAACAATTGATATCTTGTGCAAAAGATAGCATGACAATAAGATTGTTAGTACCGAAACACAACATTACAACATACAAACATCCATTTTACTTTCGGCTTGAATTTAGAGTGAATGGCAAAGAAGAGCACACAACAACATTGTTGAAGATCCACTCCATGAGTCTTATTTGCTTTGAAAAACCACAATTGAACTAACGGATACTTTCATTAAAATCATTCATTTTCAAATAACGAACTAACTTTCAAAGATAGATGCATACATTGCACCAATAAAAAGAGCCCAACTTTCAAAATAATCTGAAGTAAAAAGAAAAGTGATTTCAAAGGTTTCGCACAGAACACGGGGTTCAAGCAAAAAAATACACACAAACACTCTAGTGGAAGCCAAAAGGGGTTTTAGCAAAAATGGCCAAGTTAGAATGGCGGTCCCACAAGTTTTTTCGTGAAAGGTTTTGTGAGAAAAAATTTCTTCTTCTATGTGATGCTCTCTAGAAGCCACTCATTCCAAAAGGTATATGTAGAAGAAGAAAGTGTTTCCTGTGTTAGATGATCTGGCACAATAATGACACATGAAAATAAGTCTACTAAAAAACTTTGCGCTTAATCTTAACCCTAGAAATTTTGCAATAGCTATTCCTCTTGAGACTATATAAAAAACATTATCTCTGTCGTCTTTCACTAGTTTTTGAGTTTTTTCACAGTAAGTTATGAAAGATCACTAAGAAGACTGTAAGAACCCCATAATAAGAGAGAGGAAGACACTTGGACATCTGCATCCTCAATAATGTAAGGCTTGGATTGGTCACCATGCATCAAAATAGAAGTTGATGTAAATGCACGCTTGAAGATATCGAATGGTTTAGTTGCTCTAGCAATCCAAGTCAATGGTGTGTTCTTCAAATAGTTCTTAATAAATTTATGAAAAAAATTTCAAAACACAAGAAGCATTGAACATCTTGTACTAAACCTAGTGTTTGTCAATCCAAACGGTTTGAACCTTGATTGGAGCCATAGATATACCTTCGTGAGAAATCATATACTTCACTTAGTTCTCATCTAACCTGCATTTCTTGAGCTTGGCGTAGAGGCCATGGTTGCGCAATTGTGGTAGAACTTGACAAGCATGCACATAATGCTCTTCTTGGGGTTTTTTAGTAAATCAAAATGTCTTCCAAATATACTATTGTGAAAATGTCTAAGAAATCCCAAAAGATATCATTTTTCATGTGTTAAAAGATCTAGCTTTGTGAAATACTTGGCTCCGTTTAAGGCACTGTAATAAGGTCAAGATCAAAGGTAGAGCATATTGATTACAAATTGTAATCTCATTGAAATCCCCAGTGTACAACTAAACGTGAAGAACTGTCTTTCTTCTTCACAAAGAATATTGGTGCACCTTTAAGGCTTTTAGAATGTTAGATAAATCCATTTGCCAAGTATTCCTCAATATAGTTGTGGAAAGCCTTAAGTTATGATGGTGACAAGTTATACATTTGCCCCCATGGTCACTCTTTCCTCAGATATAGCTGATAGGACAATTATAAAGTTAATGTTAGGGGAGTTTATTAGAAGTTACCTTATCGAAAAAACATAAGTACATTATTGATCATTCATTGGTAGTAAGGCCTCCGATTTTTCTGAGCTTGAAGAAAGCATTGCTACCAATGCAAATACGAACATTTGTTCACTCTTTGCTTCCTTTCATAATCTTTGTAGAGAGATTGTCAAAATATAAGAAGGTGTTAAACTTGATTTCGTAACAAGGTGGTTAGATGTGAGGCTTTTCGACAATCCTAAGATTGTTCGATTTATCCAATTAATGAACTTTGGATTATGAAGCTCAAACCAAGGAAAACAAAGAATGATTAGGTGCTCAGGACTATACATTCTATTGAAACTGATCACACATGATAAGTTCACAAGTACTACACGAACTACTTCTAATTCTTCAACTATATCACCAAATGCAAACAGGACGAACATCAATGACTCTAACAAGAGTCGAACTAGGGAGTTTCTTCAAGATGAAGTTCTGTTTCAATGAAAATTCTTTGTCCATAAAACAAGAGTTGGATCCTAAATCTAAGAGAGCGAAAGAAATGGCTAGATGAGATCTTCCGGGTTTGTTTAACGTCGTTGCTTCTCAGCATTAGATAAAGGCCCTCGACGACATATGGTGTCAATTTCCAATGGAGTAGGACCATCATCGATCGTTTGAATAGGATATGAAGGTATTGTTGTTATGATTGAAACATATGTTTGGACTTCTCTCAGCTGAAAGAGTTCAAGTAGTTGATTATCAGATCGTACAACTCTACTAATTGCCTCTCTAATTGATTTAGGTTCTAATTCATGAAATGTCAAGAGCAAGTCTTGTAGATCATTACCTAATCCATATCGGAAAAAGTGAATTAATGCTACTTTAACTCAAGGAATATCGTAAGCAAGAAGGCAGAAGTTTGCTGCGTAAGCTTAATAGGTCAATCAACTTGACACAATCTTTAAATCTTGTTTATTGTTGTTCTCACACTAATCATACCGTTATGTCATGCTTGAAAATCAATAATGAATATTTTAAAGTTCTTTAAGATCGGAGATTTCTTTTCTAATAATGGTGCAAACCATACTAGGGCAGTTCTTGTCAGCAATGTTTTGACTAGCCTGACTCAAGATGCATCACTTGGATATCTATTGGAATGCATATTAATTACTAAGTGCACATGATTTAAGAAACCTGAGAACTGTGAGTGCGTAACATATTTAAACTTTGTTGATAAATTAATCTTTGACTCTTCAATCGAACTTTAAGATGTTGACCCTTGTTGTCGAAGATATAATACAACTAATTCACATTGTTGAACTGTTTTAGACAGTTGTTCGTGGTGTTGTGCCTTTTCAACAATCAGTTGTCGTAAATTTGCAAGAAGTTTCTTATTCTCATGTTCTAATGTGACAAATTCAATCGTTAAAAGGTCAAACTGTAAAAGAGTACGATCATACTCGTGCGTGTTAACTATCTCCATGGTTGTAATATGATTTTAATCACAAGAAACTCCGGTTCAAATTATTAAGGCCGAAGCTTGTCCCTAGATCCTACCGTCACAAGAAGAGGGTTATTGACGTCCTCTTCCTCTTCTAAAATATTTCTATCTTTTGTTTTGCTACTAGGAAAGCTCCAAGAACTTTCCTTGCCTTGGTCATTCGTCTATCTAGACTCTTTATTGTACTTCTCGGTAGATATGAACCACATTTTTTATCTATGCTCCAAGCCTATTTTCTTCATTTTTTGGACGAGACTGATTGCTTGTTCTTGCTTTCCTAGTTTTTATGCAAACTCTATCACTACTTGGCATAATCAAAATTGACTTTGATTGCTAGAAACCGTCAACATTTAGACCTTGATTATCTTCTAGCTCAATCATATTTACATGAACTGCCAAAAAGAAATTATGCTTGCAATACGTTGTCACATTTGTCATACATTCAAATAAGATTGTTAATTACAAATGGCTTATGAATTCTAGAGATTAAGCATCATTAATTGTATTGTCTTCTCAAACGCTACAACATTTCCAATTTTTTGCAAAAATCCATTACGTCCATCCAAAATGGAGCATAGCCAGATGATTGCATTCAGTCTCGATCACACATAATCTGAACAATATTGATTTGGCAAAACACAAAATTAATGTGACCACATTAGGAGAGATTCACTCATTAATCTGCATAAATTGAAATTAGTTCAACACTTCATGACCTTGTCCTTTTTGGGTATGCCTCAGAATGATTGCAAATGAAGAAATTCCATCTCAATCAAAAATTTCTTCCAATTTTTCCACATTTCATATCTAATCCACCACAATATTTTTTATCATGTCAATTTTTAGATAATTTTCACGTGATCTCATTGTGAATTTTCATTCCGTTTCTCAATATCTCCAATGCTTACAATAGCTTCCATGATACAGGTATTAGTAATGCTGACAATAACTTCCATGAGGTATTAGTAATGTTGATAATAGCTTCCAATTAGACCAATTGCTCCAAAAAACTGCTTTTTATGTAGTGTCAATATGATATATAGAGGCTAATATTTCAATTATCAAGATCGATTATTGTGTTCCAGGGAACAACCAAGTTGGGGTTTAAAACACCAATGTGGTTTTTTTGTGTTTATCAACCAAAAATGTGTTTTTTCTCGTTGATTCAAAAGCATTGCCTTTTAGCTATAACATTTTCTAAGTCGCCCACTGATGCATCGAACCACCGCTCTAAGTTATGAATTGCCATTGTCCAAATTTCTTTAAGACATTCAACAGGAAATGCTTGTCTTTTTTCGGAAACTTTGGCACACCGTGCTGTCCAAAGCAACCGAACCATAAATCTAGATACTAGCTCAAGCAATTCATGTATAAATTCATCCTCATTTGTGGCTGATCCATCGACATGCCGAAATTTGTGTTTCCTTTAATACAAATCTTGGCCAAAATCTCATATTACATACAATCTTTTTTATCAAGTGATTCATAGAAAAACCACTTTTGTTGATCACTAAACACAACCCCATGAGACTTGCAATCTTATTCCTTATTACAAGAACATCTTATGTTCATCTGACTACATTAATTCTTAATTGGCTATTTAGACATGACATATAACGATTAATGCAACCAAATAATTTACACGGATTATAATAAATTGTGCTCACACACCCTATTTTACATATGTTGAGCTGGATCCTCAAATTCAAGTAGTTTGAGACATTCACAATCATACCTTAGTTTGAGTCACTGCTTTCATTGGGTTTACTTATTGTGTGTCACTAGGTACCTTATGTAGAAACAAATAATGCCTTAGAACCTGATTCCTATAAATAGAGGCAATCATCCATTTGCTGGTTCAGCTAAGGCTAACTCTAATGATGCCTAGTAATCTACTAGAGTCGTAACAATCGCAATCCTTGATGATTTGTGATGGATTATGCTTCCTCGTTTGCGCCCTCTTAGCTCTTGAATGGAAGATGGACTCTGTACTCGTGTCAGTCTATGTCTGTTTTCAGGATCGAAGCGATCGTTCCTCTTCTTTTCTTTCCATTTCACTTTCCGACCAAAAAAAGGTTCCTTTAATCGAAAAGTTTCAAAGATAGCAACGAACGAACGAACGAACGAACTCTACAGCTATATTATGCCTCATACATGATCGATCGAGCTTGTTGTGAGAATTGTGTTCACGAGAAATAGCATAGCAATAGGATCAAAATGATCCTTGCAATTGATTACAAGTTCCCAGATTATTGTTCAAGATTTCTCCAGACTTTTTTCTCCGGTATTGGGCCATGGATAAAAACAGTGGGGCCATTTATGTAAATATGAATACATCCTCCTTCTCCTTCTTCTTCTTCTTCTCCTTCTTCTTCTCCATCGACAGGCTCTGTATTTTTCTCTGTGGGCGATTCCCCTGCTCCCCCATCCCTCAGGAACCGTTTGCGCGCGCCGGCTCTCTCCCATGCTTCCTCCCTCTTAGCGCCTCATGATGGGCATCACGTCCATCATAGTCATCTCCGATGACGACGAGGACGAGGACGAGGACGATGCTGTCGTGGTCGAACAAGCAGGCAACCACGCCTATATCAAGGAATGCTCCAAGACGCTTAAGAGAAAGAAGTCTGAAGAAGAAGAAGAAGAAGAAGAAGAGGGGAAGGAAGAGAAAGGAAACGAAGCAGCAGCAGTAGCAGTTGCAGCAGCAACAACAACAACAACAAAAGCAACAGAAAAAGATGATGATGATGATGATGAAGAAGAAGAAGAAGATGTGATCTGGATCGAAAGCAGGGTAACCAAATGTGGAAATACATCCAATGTGGTGCTTGAAAAGCAGACGACTTCGGGCAATGATGATGATTGCTGTATTCTCAGTTGTGACCCTGACAGCACAGTTCAGGTAGCACACCATGTTGAGAATGAAGGAGAAGACATTGTGGTCATTGCCGAACGTGGACATGTGAGTTTCGTATTGCCTTTTCATTGCACGTGGATATATGTTCGTGTATGTGTCATGGTTGTATGCATGTATATAGATGTGTGTGTGTATGTCCATGTTTTTCTATATACATACATATACATAGCTATGTCTGTGTGAGTGTGTCCATGTGTATATCCATACATGGCTTGTTTGTGCTCCTCAAAATGAGGTTTGAGACCTATAAGTTTAATTCATTGGTAGTTCTCAGGTGTTGTGTAAGATACACCATCTAAATTTACTGTATATCGAAAGCCCATTTAGTTAACACCTCACATTGCATCCCCTTTTTTTTACTCCCATGCATAATATCACCCCATAGTGGTACCTTTATAATTTTGAATAATATTTTTTGTAGGGGTTCGTAATTCTAATTGCTGACATAGCTGCACATGCTGTCATTGAACTGAAATTTAGACCACCTGCTAAGGCCCTAGTTCTAGCATATTTTGGGCATCTTTATCGGATGATATCCCTTTTGTTTGTTTGGATTGTATGATGGATTCAAGGGTTAAAAGATTTTGCTCTTACTTTTCCCAGGTAGCATGCAGGGATTATCCTCATGCTCGATATCTTTGTGTCAAGTTTCCATTCAAGAGCACTTCGCACGAGAAATATTGTGAACAGGTTATATTGTGCTCTGTTGGAATTGAAATAAAATGTAATGTTTATGCCTCAGTAAGAATTTTTCTTGAAAACATCAATGTGGTAGTTGTAGAAGAAAATTAGAGATACATAAACAATATCATTCTTTTATAACAAGAAAATCAGTTTATTTGATAAGAGATAAAATCATACAATGTGAGGGATAAAGTAGGCATTTGACCAGTTTGCTACTCATGTGATGCTTAGAATACCAAGAAAATCTTATCAGACGTTAATAAATAGAGAATAAAATTCTTAAATTGACAACAGAGGGAGAAAAAATGAGATGAGAGAGGATTTAGCGTAGAGAGAGAAGTTAGCCTTGAACTACTTCCATCATAGTATCAATTCAGCCCTAGAAGGATTCTCCAGCATTGTTTCAATCGAGGATTTCTGCATTGGTTCTGCTTGGAAATGGTGTTGTAGACAAATCAACTGCAGCCCTGGGAAAGGATAATGATTCAAGTGTATGTCTTAAGGTCTTGTCACCAATGAACAAAATGCTAGTACATTTCAAGCTTGTATCACCATGAAATGCCAAGTTTGTGTCAATGCCAAAATTTGCAGCTGTAAGTGACAATTTGAATGGGGAGGCGCCAATATGGTAAAGTAGTTCACCAGAAGTTTCCAAATAGCCTTGAAATTCAGATTCCCATTAATGAGGGGATAAAAGTACAAGCTTGTGTCAATGGCAAGGCACTGGGGCTGTGACTGATACTTGAACGGGGGAGATCAAGTAGCTCAGCCTTGATTCAGACTGACCATATATTTCCCCTCAAAGAGAGGACGTACTTGGGTGTGTTTGCCAAATATCACTGGACTTTATCTGTTTGCAAATGACTAAGGAATGCAATATCTCCTCTTTGGGGAAAAACATAGAGATTGTCGTTTGGGTAACAAAGCTGATACCCAAAACAGAGAAATGAAAGCATCAACTTATTAAATCAAGCTTTGACTTTGTTTTCCCTGATATTTCACGATGTGAAAGTTCTACATAATTTCACTCTCAAATTAAAATAAAAAAATTGGCCTAGCATGCATTTGAAGGATATTCATTTAATTGTGCACTGCAAGTGCAAGGGCACGCTGAGTTTATATGTATTTTTTATGTTGGAATTAAGGATCTTCTCAATGTTCTCTCCTTCAACATGGGGATGCTTGGTTGAGAGCTTGAGTGTGCTCTGTGTGCATCAAGTTTACTGATAAAGGAAGTAGATAATATACTTTAGGTATGAAGGGTGTTTCATTCTTGCTCCAAGTCAATGCAAAAATATTGTATCATCATTCAATGCTATCATTATCTTGGCGCTTAGATAAAGAAAAAAGAAGACAATTGGGATCTGGTGATACTTATTTGTACCATCCCATTAGAATATAATACATAACTACTATTTCAATGCTGTAGTTTCATACTATTTGGAAGTACTATCAAGAGTTTGACATGTTTTGATGTTATTTGATGCCTACACAGTTAAGGTTTGCCCAACATATTGAAAACGGACCAAGGGCTGGAAATTACATTCCAATTTTATTGTCGTTGATTGTTGCAACATAACTAGAGCATGTGAAACACTTTCATGCTTTTTGATAGACATGGAGTCAAAGAATATGTTAAGAAGTTGAAAGGTGTTCTCTTTTATCACACTTCTAGGTATTTCAGCATGTGGGGTTTGTTTCCTCGAGTCTGTTCTCAAGTTTTGATGGCTTTAGGGAATGTTACTCTACCTTAATATAGAGAGGGAAAAGGGCTGTAATCGTGGAGGGGAAAAGAAAGAAATTTTCTGAGAGTGTATGCCTAGATATCCATTATGTAAATGTATATACATGGATGTAATCATAAAGTAAAAGTGAGAAGTTAGATGTGACATCCTGTAACCATAATATTTAAATCAACTAAGAGTTACTATCACCTGACTCATGAAGTGATTTGGATACCTCAAATGCTTGTCAAGGTAGTCTATCTTGTGATTAATTATACTGATTGAAAAAATGTTTTACTATCATATAAATAAAATAATTGCTGCTCTAACAACTTCAAATGGTGCTGCATACTTATTATGATTACTGTTGATAACATCATCTCTAACGGTCGTCACATTTTTGTGAAAACCCAAGCTATTGCATCATACATAAATGAAAGGGTAACTATGAGTTAAAGAGCATGCCTTTGTCTTTAGGTCTTCAAACTGTGCCCGGTGAAATTGCCTCTGTGATGAGAGAGTTGTGTGGCCATTTGTTTATCTGTTTCTTGCTGCTGTGTCATAGAGACGTTACTTGTTTAAAGAGTGAGTTTTCCAAGATAAACCTCTCAATGTGTGAGCATGTGTGGTGTGTGTGTGTGTGTTTTTGTGAGACACACACACACACACACACACAGAGAGAGAGAGAGAGAGAGAGAGAGAGAAACTGTTAAAGAACGAATTTAATATTTGCTTTAACTAACAGAGGGCATTAGTATTAGAGGAATGTAAGCTTTGAAGTAGATAATATTCGGTTCAAATTGAAGGACCTTGAGATTTAAGTTGAACTGAAATGTTTTAATAAGATAGACGTCTATTTATAGGTTTTTTTCATGTACGCAAGAATATTTTAGAGTGTAAGAAGAGAGATTAATTGTTTATTTTGCAGTGTCATTGTTACGTATGTGACATTCTTGCTCCTTGCTTGCTTTGGGGCAAAGGAAACCTCAAGACTGATCATTGCCATGCATTTGACAAAGATAACAGATGGAAAATGATGCGGGATCGTGCTCGAACTCCTCCTGTAAAACTTGTTGGAAAACCTCGAGTTATACGGCCTCCCTCATACATTCCACTAATAGGAGTAAACAACGATTCGCTTACTTATAGCTACCAAAGTGCATACCATTCCTCACTTGATCAGTGGGCAGCCAATTTGAATATGCCACCATCTGCCCAAGCAAGGTCTCACGCTCGAGTTTCGACTACGTCTCTGTTACCAAATATTCCACCCCATCCAACGGGTTCATTTAATGGTTCAACATTTATACAGGCATCCTCTGACAGAGTGCAAGTCCCTAACAGTTGTAGTAGACCTAATAGTGTTATTTTCAATCGACCTTCAGGAATGGCAAATAGTGTTCTGGGTCGTGTAGTTCAATCTGCTAATGTTCATTCCTCCATGAGACCTAGAAGTTCCTTGAATCATGTGAGGAGCACTGGAAATCTTGCTGTGTCAGGAAGATCAAGGAATGTTTTGGAGGGTTCAGGTCATTCGAGCTCAGGAGGTTTTCATCCCCACATTATATCCATTGCCAATGATTTGCTAACCTCGGATTCAGTGTTGGCCGACAATGTGTTACGGCAAAGCAGAGGTCATCAAGTTGTAGCCCAAAAGTCAAATATGAATGGCGTTGACAGCAGCACGCAAGTACCACTCTTTAGTTCAGGTTGGTTTTTTCTCTGTAAAATTTGTGTATGTGCTTTATACTGATACATAATGGTGGTAAATGTTGATTCGAGGTAAAGAGAGATTATTTTCCAAGAGTCATGCCCCACGTAAATTATTTTATGAAGAAAAACCTTGTTTTCTGTTAGTTGATGTCAAATTATTTCATTTTCATGATAGCTGCAGTGGCTACTTCAGATTCATTGAGAGTAACTTCTTCTAATATGAAGGATATAGAAGCACAACCTTTCCGAAATCTTGATTCTAATGCAACTGATCGAGCAGACATGCATACGGGCACCGCCAGTAATAATAACATCAACTCAGTCTCTGTAGACTCTTGCAGGGCTGAGGGAGAAGCTGCACAAGCTGACAATAATGCAGATAGCCTGGAAATCTTTGACTTGTTTGGGGTTGGGAGTGCTACAGAGGTTCTGGATGAGATCTTTGCTAATATTGGGGATGAAGAATTCCCATGTCTATGGGACGCTATATCTTGATTCCCACTAGTGTCTACATATTTCTCCTCTGTCATCTATTCACTCTTTTGCCTTCACCTGTTTTATTTGCTGCAAGACATTTGTAAAAATCCCGTATATATCAGCATTTGGAACACACACACACACATACAAGTACCCGCATGTGTGTGGAAAACCATGCTGAACATTTATCCCAGAGTTTGTACTGACCGAGGATGGGATCTGTTCGCATGGGGATAAGAAAGATACTGTAGAAAGATATCCTGGGCCCTTAAAATGATCTGCTTAGCAAAAACTATGTATATAAATTTCTCTGGACTGATGACGCCTGAGGTTGTGTCTATATTGTTCCTACTGTGGGTGAATAGCCATTCATCAACCAGAACCTGGGTGGAAAGGAAATAGGTTAGAACTGTATCCTGAAATTCCTTCAAATTCTATGCTTTTTTTTACTTTCATACTTCAAAGAGAAAAGTTTGTTGCCCCACGTAGTAGGCCATTGTGGAGCAAATTGTACCAACTAGTCGGTCTTTTTTTCTGTAATGCTATTACAATTAATGGAAAAGGTTGTGAATCCATTGTCTCAGTCCTCTTTTTGTGTATATTTTGCAGCCTCTCCGTTGCCAAATTGGGGGTGATTGATGGTATTCGCCCTTAGTTGTGCAGGAAGGATTGTTTCTTTGTACCTTGTCTGGTAATTAACCATATTTGAGTTATGATCGGTTAGTGTTGTATTTACATAGCAAAATTCAGGAAGATAATACCTGTAGTTCCTTCCTGACCGATCTTCAAGTTCTGGCAGAAATAGTTCACATGGTGGTATTCCAGCTTTAGCACTTAGCTTGCAATTGGTTTACATTGATGATTAGAGATGGTTCACCAGGTTTGATAGTAATTCCAGTCTTGTACATTTTGCAGCTGAATTTGATTAAATTCCTGCAACAACGAACTCGTAGATTTACTCCAAAACCTCCTCTCCTGCCTCTCTTCCTTGTTTTTTCAACTATGTTTGGCCTTAGGACTCATGCGCTTCTATCCATCGTTAACTGCCTGAAATCAACTCCTAATTCTAGCAATAGCCTGTTCGATGGGGATTCTAATGCCTAGAATAGAGAGCGACAATCGGATGCTGTTTGTTCTTTACGACTACGATGTTAACTGAATTTGGCATATCTACATTTTGGTCAAGAGTGAGAAGTGAGAGTTGAACCTGTCGCATGACACTCTCGGACGCTCCAGCTTATCCCACATACAACTTCCTTCTTCGATCGACGGATGAGTCGACCTCATGCTCCCATCGTCGCAAAAAGTTCAGCCTTGCGATCGAGACATTTTGGAGAAACCCTTTTTGCGTTTCGCGTTGAAGTTTATAGTAGGGATTCGAGCTTTTGAGATCGTTGGTGACGACGGGCTTCCTAGAAAGAGTCTCGGAAGGGACGTCATCGAGAAGGAAAAACAGGGGGGGGATCTGGAGGTGCCATTAGGGTTACGACTTACGCCTAGACAATTAACTTGGTTATGAGATAAGCCATCACGGTTGACATAATCCAAGGCCCAGTATATTGGTTATAAGACGCCATCAGGGTTACAACTTACGCCTAGACAATATTGGTTATGAGATGCCAGTAGGGCTTACGACTTACGCCTAGTCTCGGATTCGGCGCCGCCCCAAAGAAAAATCTTTTTCAGGCAGAGAAAAAGTGCACATGTTATGTGTGTGTGTGAGTGTGTGTGTGGGTGTGTGTGGTTGTGGTGTGATCGGAGGGCGGGCGAATGTTCAACGGGAGAATCTTCCGCAAAGGGGAATCTTCCGCAACGGGGGAATCTTCCGCAACGGGGAATCTTCCGCAACAGGGAATCTTCCGCAATAAGGGAGTATTCCGCAACGGGAAAGATTGCGCTTCTTTACGGCAGCTCCGCCTTCCGAATTCGGCAACAAAAAAAAAAACAAAAAACAAAAGAGAGAATTGCTAGAAGGAGAAAGGCAGGTACGGCTGCCGCGGAGCGGTACGGGCGGAGAACACGAAGGGGTTCGGGAGGCTGTCGAGGAGGAAGTGGACCCCGTCGTCGTCCACGACGGACGAGTCGACGGGCGACGACTCGTGGCTCTCCGGCGAGATTCCGCTCGCCATCGGGTCCAGGGTTTGCGCGCCGTAATAAGCGAATGTTTCCGCTTGCGGGGAATCGCGGTGCCATAGTAACTGCCTTGGCCTCGCTCCTCCTCCTCCTCCATCTCCACTTGCCAGATTCTCGTCAATGTATGCCCGAGGCTCGACATGGTCAGCTCCTAACCTGCTGCCACTCGCCTCGTTCATCGCTGCTGCTGCTGCTTGCGCTTGCAGCCTCGCGGCGCTCGGCAGCTTCTTGTATATCCGGCAAAGCACCCAGTCGTCGAGCTGTCGAATTCCGATCCGTATAAATCGAAAAAAATATATTTTTTAAAAAAGATTCGATGGGGAAGTGGCGGACACTACCGATAAGAAAAAACGCCTGACAAAATCTATTGATTACATCTCTTAACGCCCGCTTTAAGCTAGAACTTAAAAGATCAAACGCCTAGTTTTATCTCTCCCTAAATATCGACTTCTGGGAACTAAAATCGAGCGTTTAGGATGAGAGACACAAAAAAAAAAAAAAAAAAACTAGGCGACAATTTTACGCGATTTCTAATTTTAGCAGGCGTTCAGATGCCAGTAATAAAATTTGGTAGGCATTTTTTGGGGTAAAGTTTCCTTAGACCCTGAGCCCTAAACCCTAAACTCTAAACTCTAAACCATAAACCCTAAGCCCTGAGCCCTAAGCCCTAAACTCTGAAGCCGTAAACCCTAAGCCCTGAGCCCTAAACCCTAAACTCTAAACCGTGAACCCTAAGCCCTGAGCCCTAAACCCTAAACTCTAAACCGTAATCCCAAAGCCCTGACGCCCTAAACCCTAAACTCTAAAACCGTATTTCCTGAGACCTAAACCCTAAACTCTAAACCGTAAACCCTAAGCCCGACGCCCTAAATCCTAAACTCTAAAACCGTAAACCCTAAACCCGACACCCTAAACCCTAAGCTCTAAAATCATAAACCCTATACCCAACACCCTAAACCCTAAACTCTAAACCGTAAACCCTAAACCCGACGCCCTAAACCCTAAACTCTAAAACCATAAACCCTAAACCCGACACCCTAAACCCTAAACCCGACACCCTAAACCCTAAACTCTAAAACCATAAACCCTAAGCCCGACGCCCTAAACCCTAAACTCTTAAACCGTAAACCCCAAGCCCGACGCCCTAAACCCTAAACTGTAAAACTGTAAAACCCTAAGCTCGACACCCTAAACCTTGAACCCACCCCAAACCCTAAACCCAAAAACCCGAAAACCGAAGCCCTAAACCTAATTAGAATCGTTCATTAGTACCAGAAAAAATTGCCAGAGAGAGAGAGAGAGAGGTTGTATATATATGTGAGAATTATACCCGCGTGCTACCCTTGCATCTGGCAGCTCTGGCGGCGGCATCGGCGAGGCGGTACTCGTGCATGATCCAGTTCGTCTTGTCGCCCTTCGGGGCCTTGCCCGTGTAGAAGACGAGGGCCTTCTTGACGCCGACGGTGCGCCGGCTGCTGCCGCCGACGACGATGGGCTTGTCGGTCCCGGTGGCCTTCCAGTAGCCGCAGCCCGCGGCTCGGTTCGGCCTCGACCCGTTGGGGTACTTGCGATCCCTCGGGCTGAAGAAGTACCACTCCTTCTCGCCGAACAATGCCTTCTCTGCTCTCACAAGCCGGAAAAAAAAACAATGTATCACGTAAAATTTATTGTTTTTTGATCTGGGTCATATATACGTACATAACATATGACCTTCGAAGAAGACGATAATCAAATCTATCTGTCTGTCTGTCTGTGCTCTTCAAAAAATGTGTATGTGTATCATCTGTGTTGTTGAGAAACGCGTATTTTGTAAATGAGATATGTTCTACGATAATACTGAGACGGATTGTACACGTACTTCATGTTTTTGTAACTATCCTTTCTTTTTTCAAAGTCAAATCTATAAACATCAGCAATCATTTAGGCATTTCATCAACTTGAATTCTTTCGGTTTGATTTTCCGCAACTTAAGATTTTTGACTTGGAAGTGAATATTAGCCATTTCAAAAGCTCGAATTCTTTCGGTTTGATTCTCCACGATTTAAGATTTTATAAAAGTTACATGATGCCAAGAGAAACGGAATGCATGACAAACTCGTGGGTTTAATTCGTCGTAAAACTCGCATAGAACTAACCATTTAGAGCTTTGTAGCATGTTTAACCCAACTCTACATATTGGAACCCATCGTGAACGTATTTAGCACCCTATATATACGTTACTTCTACGCACTTACAGACGTTTCGATTGAATACTTTGGTAATGCTTACACGTATGTAACAAACACCGGTAATAATAATGCATGCAATACGCGTAGTAGGTAATAATAGTACCGGGGAGATCCCAGGGGTCGAACTTGTAGAGGTCGACCTCGGCGATGATGGGCACGGGGAACGGCTGCGACTCGGCTTTCCGCGACAGGTAGTGGACGACGAGCTCCTCGTCGGAAGGGAAGAAGCGGAAGCCGGCGGGCAGCTCGAGCGTGTCGCTTGAGGGCCCTCTCCGTGCCGGCACGTCGCCAGTACACCACGCGCTTGTCATCGTGTCATCAACCCTAAAACCCTAAACTTTAAAAACCCTTTCCAAACCCTAAACCCTAAACCCTAAACCCTAAACCCTAAACCCTGAATCCTAAACCCTAAACCCTAAACCCTAAACCCTGAATCCTAAACCCTGAACCCTGAACCCTGAACCCTGAAGTTGATAAACCTTTCGAAGCCTGAGAACCCTAGCAAAAAAAATGCTCTGAACTCCTGAGCCCTGGACTCTGGAAATTCCGATGCTCCCGGTGCTCCGCGCTTTCTTATAGCTACCACCCCCCCCCCCCCCCCCCCCCCCGCCCGCTGGATCGAAATAGAACGAAGAAAAAAACGTGGCCTCCACACAACACCCGGCTTTCGTCGCAATGAGCACGTGGCTCCCGCGATGAAACTTTGAC
>JBBBWG010001193.1:10677-35728 GCA_037176905.1 Azolla pinnata
GTGTTGAAATTTCAATACCATTTTGATAGCAATTTCTTACTCTAAACAAGGGGGAAGGTTTGTGTTTACATCGGAAAGCTTATCGTCCAGATCCTTGTGACTGTTGACAGGAATTTATCCTCCCCAAGTGAAGGTCTACGAAGTGAGAGAGATGTCCATGAAATTCGAAAGGCATCTGGATGCTGAAATCGTAGATTTTCAGGTATCTTACTGAACCAATTTTTTGCTAAAAATGTATGCTTATTCTGTAGAAAGGGTATCACATTGATTACATCATTCAAATATGTATTGAGGCAAGGTGAACCACTGGTTCGATGAAAAACAGCAGCCCCAGCTGGAATAAATGTAAATTTGGAAATGCATTGCTTCTCTTTGGCAAGGGCTAGCAATGGTTGTAGGGTAAAATGTCTACCTGAACGAGACTCAATGAAGGATGAAACTAGAGGAGGATGATAAAACATGCACCAACCTCCGTTTATCTGGAGATGTTGGAACTTTGAAGCAATATAGGAATCATTTCGTAATGTAGAAATAATTAGCAAAAGCTCAAAAGGACCTGAATTCAACAATAGAATGATAAAGTTAAATTTTGCATTATTTGATTTGGAAGTTATTAACCGTGGTTCTTTCTTTCTATCATTTAGCCTATTGGGTTAAGGTGGGATGAGTTGATGCTTCTTTCATACTTCAGTTTTGCCGCACAAAATCTCACAGTCTTGGTAAACCAAGTCAAGCTATGCATTGCCAAATAGCTACTATCTTTTGTTTATATTAGTGTTTCTTTCTTCTGGATATAGGTTAATATTAGATCACAATCTACCGCACTTTCCTTCCTATAGCTTCTACCCTTGCCTTCTCTTTCTGTCTCCCTTGGCCTTTAGTAATGAATTCTTTGTCCTCTTCCCTCCCTGCCGGATTTGCTTCATCTGTTCCTTTCATCGGCTTTCCAATGATTCTGCACCCTTGCTTCACCCCTTCCCCCTTTGCCGTGAATGGTTCTGTTTGTTGAGACAATAAAAAGTGTCACTCTTGTAGCTGAAGTGTGCCAACTGAGCAAAATTTGAAACACTGATGTTATGATTTGTCAAAGTGTAATATGTTATTTGTTAAGCTGGGATATTTAAAAAGTTCACATTTTTGGTAGAATCACTCGCCCAGCATATGTTGATGCAAATTACCATGGTTTTAGGTTCTTGGAAGTGATTACTCCAAATTGGCTTTCCTTTGTTCGGACCGTTCTGTGTGGCTTCATGCAAAATACGGAAGCCATTACCAGCTGCGTATACCCAGGTGAAAATTTCTGTATCCATATTAAAATTTCACTACATACGAAGATGATTATAGTTTTATGCCTCAAGAAAGTCCAGGGTGGGCCTCCTGATTAATGTAATATAATTAAGATATGTGAGAATTTGAGGATGACAATACATATACCTTAACCTAAGCTTTGATGTGCACAAAGTCAAGCATAGAATGTGTGATGGTGGAAAGATAAAAACCACATCTTTACCTAGTTCTCAGCTGCGTGGTTGCCCTATATTATTGTATGGGTATAGTTAAATTTTAAAGTGAAGGTATAGTTAAATGAAGGGGATAGCAACTAGGAGAACGAAGAACACTGAGAATTGGAATGGGGGAATAAGAGACATGTTAATTGATTTGGAGAGAAGTGACACCGGATCCTGAAAACAAACAATAGTGATTCAGAAGATTACAAGGGCAAGGATCAAATCTTCTAGAAGTCTAATGGTTCTTGTAGTAAAGTGATTGAATCAGTGAATAATGCATAGAGTTCAACAGTGGATTGTTTTAAGTATGTTTGACATGAAGCATGATGCTGTAAATTCTTCTCATACAATCTGTTCACGAACTCAAACTGGTACATGTGATCAATTCCATACCACCAGAATTTTCTGAGACTTTTTGAAGGTTTTGGTTCTAGAAAATTTGAAATAACACTTGTTTGGATGAGGCAATTGTATATTCTCCACACGCCTGTAGTCAATCAAATATTAGACACTATTTGCTGATAATTAGGTTCTCAGGATGGGGAGGGACCTTGCTTATGACTGCTGGTCCACGGATCTCTTAGTTGCAGCTTCATCTCCAGAACTATATCGTATAAATCTGGAACAGGTTAGCAAGTGAAACATTTTGTTCACTTGTTTCTATCTATTTTTGGTTGTTCTTCTGTCATATATGACACTGTCATGTTTGCTTATGATCTACAGGGCCGATTCCTATCTCCTATTAGCACACGATCTCCAGCCATCAATGTTTTAGGTAGAAGGTGAGCAATTTTTCAACATATATTGGTCTATATATGCTATCCGTAGACTAAATATGTCTTTGCAGATGTTTCTAATGCGTTTCTATTTAATCTGACTTTTGGTGCAGCCCAGTTCATGGTTTGCTAGCTTGTGGGGGAGAGGATGGAGCTTTAGAATGTTTTGACTTGAGGCAGAAAAAGGCTGTTGGTCGAATTGATATTGTTGGTTCTGCTGGACATACTGATCAGGTGAACGTGCTATACTTAATTCTGTTTTGCATACTTGAAAAGCAAATAAGTATGGTTTTGCAGAATGATCATATCCCATCTTAAGTATTAATAATGGCTAATCGAAGTATTGTGCTTTTCATGCATTTACTGAACTAGGAACATAGATTTGGAGTATGACTATCTTATGTGACACTGAACCAGTAATTTTCATAAACAGCTTTAATTCTTTTGCAAAGTGTGGGTTAAAATACCATTTCTGTAACTATTTGGCAGGGAGTTGGAGCAGTTCGATTTGATGATAATGAAGGTTTTCTATTAGCTATCGGCACAACTTCTGGTCAAGTAAAATACTGCTTTAATTCTTGTAGAATATGATGATAAACTTTCTTATGAAAGCACATACATTGATATTAGCTATTTACATTGTGCAGGTGCTCATCTATGATTTGCGATCATCTGCTCCAGTTTATACAAAAGATCACATGTATTTTTACCTTCCTATATTTTATTTATATGATAGTTGTGAAGGATTTTAATGAGGAAATTGAAGTCCATTGATGTATGGAATATACCCTATCCATTATTAAACTCAACAGCGAGTAGTTTGATCATAGCAATGAAATTCTGACTCTGGTTGCTCTTGTAAAGAGGGTTCATGGTTGTATAAAATTTTGCAGGTATGGTACGCCCATTGTGGATATAAAATGGCATGAAAGCTTAAGCTCATCAAAAAGGAAAATAATTAGTACAGATCATCGTGTGGTGAGGATTTGGGATCCAGATAATGTGAGTGCATGGAGTAATTCCCACTATCACCGTTTTATTACTGTCAACAATTCAATAATGCATCAAATTTCATTCTTTGTGCTCTTAGTTTAGTTAAATGCATCTATAGATTATATGATATCAACAGTATCTATGCTATATCAGTGTATACTATCCATGGGATATGAGTGTTGATCCACTTGTTTGTATTGCTTTGAAGTGGTAATCTGTTTTCTGTGTCTATGGATGTGGGAAGTGTTGCCATATTTTTTGAAAAAATGTGATGTACCCTCAACTTTACCAGGTTTTTGTGAAGTAGATAGCAATTGAAAACGGCTGATATGTCAGATCGGAGATCTTGAGTGTTCTAAATACATAGTCGGTTGTTGTGCAGGGTGAAGTAATGACAAATTTGGAACCACCTACTGGAATCATCAATGACATAGGTGTGGTTGAGAATAGTGGTCTCATGTTTATGGCCCTGGATTCTCCTCAAATCCCTGCATATTTCATACCTGCACTAGGTCCTGCACCGAAATGGTGTTCATACTTGGAGAATTTGACGGTACCCAAAATACTTTTACACTGCATGCTAGTTGATTTTCTGGCTTGTGGTAGTGTAGGTTACATTCTTTAAATCGTCCATTCTATGCAGGAAGAGTTGGAGGAGGAAGGACACAGTGTTATCTATGATGACTTCAAATTTGTGACTAAAGAAGATCTGGAGAAGCTCAATTTGGGCAATCTCATTGGTACAAACTTGTTACGTGCATATATGCATGGATTTTTTATTGATCATCGATTGTACCACAAGGTAAAGCATTGTTCGCGAATATTTGAATGTATATTTTCTCCTTGTACTTGTTTGGTATTCTGATTCATCTGCATATTCATAGGCAAAGGCCATGGCAGATCCATTTGCATATGAAACTTACAGGGAACAACGCATTCAAGAAAAACTAAATGCTGAACAGGCTGCACGCATAACGGTGAGTAAAATTGACGTGCATGCCTGATGTTTTTTCTGAATTATTCAGCTGGAAGGGTAACATCCTTACTTTACAAAATTTAGATCAAGCGAAAGCTTCCCAAAGTAAATAAAGAACTGGCAGTCCGGCTGCTTGACGGCAAAAGCAGACATCTTTCTGAGGGTGCAAAAACCAGTCAAACCAGTCTGCTCGAAGATGATCGCTTTAAATCAATGTTTACAGATAAGGTTCGTTCATTCTTCCTATGATAACTACCAGGAAGTTGGTCGTCTGATAAGTTAACTGACGATTGACCTGCACGTCCTTGGTTAAGAGAGAAAATTTGTTTTTTTCTGTAGCTTTCTGTTTGACATAATAGTACATTTGCTTGCCAGTACCACATTTATAGATTAATGCGTTAATTTTCTCTCAAGCAGGTTGAATTATTTGCAAAGACAATAGGAATTGGATAGATATGAAAAATGATATGCAAATAATAAACAATCCTTAGCAAAGATTATGCTTTTGTAAATGATATTTTATCAAATTTTACTTTCAGGCTTTTCAAGTGGATGAAACAGCAGAAGAGTACAAACTGCTGCACCCGAATATTCAAAAGAAGAAACCTTCACTTGTGGATGAACATTTTACCATGGTTTCTGAAAGTGAAGGTGATGGAGATGATACGTCTCATGATGGAAGCGACGAGAATAATGAAAGCTCTTCAGATTCAGAAGAGGATACTAGAAGATTAAACAAAAAGAGAAAACAAGAGAAGTGGTCAACAAAAAGCACTGCACCAAGGTAAAAAGGTCCCAGATTTTTCACGAGTATGTAGTCTGGGTGGTTTCTAGTTGAAAGTACCTGTAATTCATTTATCCATCAGCTATCGGTTATAACGATGGTAGAAGAAATCTCTCTGCATGTCTAAAAACGTCCATGCATTTCTAAAATTTCTTAAAAGCTACTAGAGATCTTAGTAAGTTCCAGTTACTGGAAAAGACTTGATGATTCTCCCTTTTGATACAGGTTTTATGAGGTTAAAGATGAAGCTCACGCTGATGCCTTCCGTAATAAAGTGTCACTTGCCAAAGAACATTCGTTGCCACTGGAGAAGCGAGTCTCTGTGGAAGAAAACAATGCCAGCTGGAAAGTTAGAAATAAGTTTCAAGCTGGTGGACGACAAGTGTCTTTCAGGGCGGAGAATGGGCATAAGGATCAATCATCCAAGTATTTGATAAAAAAAAGAGGTATTAAATCCTTAGGGTTGAAAAGTAATACGCGTGGAAGGGGCAGAGGAAAACCTGGATTCAAGAAGAGATAACTGTCGTAAATGGCCTTTTCCTTTTTGCTCTCACATTTCGCCTCCTCAGTTCAGAAGTTGTCTTCATGAAATCTCAACCCACAGTGAGGACTAGCACAATACAGGGCTCATATGAAGTATATGAAAGGCATCCTGAATTTATGCATGTATCTGAGTCAACATTGCTGTATACTGAGGTCTACAAAGGATCCCCGCAGATGTAAGAAGCAATTTGACATTTGATTGTAATCAATGTGATTTTTTGGGAATGTTATCTTGTTTCTTTTGCAGTACTTCATGAAAGCAATGAGAGCAGAAACAGGTATAAGGTGTGCATATACACACTATCATATCTATGATTTTGTGGTCCATGATAACAATTGGCTCTGATTACAAAGTAGATGGAGAAGTGTTCTGTTAAGACAAAGCTGGTAAAGATGTCTACCTCTAAAAGCTGTAGGCAACCGAACACGTGCCAACATATGTTTACCGACAACGGCACGGAGTTGATGAGGTACATATTTGATGATGTATATTTTTTCCTCTAATTGCCATGACAAAGTGAAAATTTTGAGATGAGGAGCTTCTACTGATCATCCATTTACATCATTGTTGGTTTGATTGCAAATCGCAACACTATAAACCTGTTGCGACCATTGTAGTTAGTTGGTGAGGAATTTATCCTGTTATTAGTTCATGTAGTCGGATAACAAAGCTAACTGATTGCATGAGCATGTAGAGGGCATATGCATGGATTCGATCCCTTTGATGGATTCGACCCGAAGGAGTCTGAATCTATCCATCTATGACTCTGCCAAACTTCTTTTCGATGCCATATGTGTTAAAAGTATGTGTATCTGGATTTTCTATATATGCATCATATTTTGTGGGTTTCTTCTGGGGAATAGCAACTTTGAAGCACATCATTGTTTTGACGGCAGCCATTCGAGAGATTCGGCATCTTTTGTTACCTGAGATCGGAACATTCCGATTTTGGATTGTGAAGCTCAAAAAAAAGGTCAAAACTCATGAAGCCAAGACCTTGTTTAAGTAAGAGCTCTTTATCATGAATATCTCCTTCGCAGCGGTTGGGATCCGAAGCGTTAGAGATCTTGCTATCGCGAGCTTTACTCCATAAAAAACACTTCCTTTGGAAGAATGTCTGTGTGTCTTTTGAAGAGGGCATCGTATTGAGCGAGAAATCGTTTTTAACGGTTTCTTGAAGCAGTCGCGCGAGCAGTTAGTCATATGTTTTGCTTAGAAGGCTTCTAAAATTTCTACTCTTTCTAAGGCATTCAGATGGAGACCCAGGGGTCTTCTGCAACACAAGCTCTCTTGAAATCAACATCATCTGCTAGATGATGAATGATTGCAACTGAACAAATGCATCGTAAGCAAGGCCATGGGTGCTTGCAAGCAAATGTTCATGCTACAAGATGCTTCCCAGGGTTCGGGCAATGTTCAGGTTACTTGTCGAAGATCGACGATGTTACGATCTGAAAGAGATATGTATAAAATCGAGCGGGGCATGAATACATACATATGTCGGGAGATAAGAAAAACTCTTTCATAATCAACTTGTTACTATCGAACAGAGTTCGAATCTTATACCGCAGTACTTCTGAACTATTTGCACTTTTGATCTTCATGTCACCGCATATACCTCTGCGGAGTGTTTAAGGGTTGAACTTTTGATCTCCTGGTCCCCACCATAGAATGTAAAACATTCACAAGTTTCCGGTTTTTGCAAGCACGAATGTAGTCTGCAAACTTAAACATGCGTGTGTGTTTTTTTTTCGAAAAATATTTCCTGATTTTCTCCCCCTTTTAAACACTTTATTAGATCTTATGAATTCTTCGGGTCTGAAACACACATTTGGTGATTTTGTCAATCTTCGAATGCTCGAATCATTCTCGATTGCGTTTGCAGCTTGCGAAAGTAAATGGTTTGTTCTATTTCTTTTTTCCGTCAATGTATGCTTATATATTAGAGCAGCACGAGCACGATAGCACACAGAAAAAAAAACAATACCTTGCTATGCAAAACTACTTCAAAAGTAGCGATGAGGCAAGGGCAACATTCTAAAGTCATCTGGGGACTCGAATCTACTTCAAATCTAAGCTATTCAAAAATTGTTTCAGATCTAATTCATCTGGGACAAAGTTCCCATGCAAACAGAACCCTGAAAACTGCGTGATCAACTTTCCTATTATCCTACATATATGTTGATGAGATGAGAAAGCCCATTTCTTCTTCTTCTTCTTCTTCTTCTTCTTTCTCTCAATTTCTTAAAGGACAAAGATGAGATTTGTTTGGTGGTTGGTGTTTCACACATTTTTTTATTTTTTTTTGTGTTCTCAGTTTGTTGGTGAAAGCAAATTCTAATTTTGGGCTTCTCTCTCTCTCTCTCTCTCTCTCTCTCTCTCTCTCTCTCTCTCTCTCTCTGTACATAGCAATGCTCTGCTCTCCAAATCACCATAGCCAAACCTGCTCTCTCCTTGAGGAGCCAAGAGCCGCAGAGGCAGAGGCAGAGCAGGAACAGAGGACATGAGATAGGAGCAAGAGGTCAGTGGATAGGAGCAGAGGAACAAGGAACAAGGAAGAAGGAACAAGCAACAGGGGACAGGAACAGAGGACAGGAGATAGGAACAGAGGTTAGTGGATAGGAGCAGAGGAGAAGGGACAAGGAACAAGCAACAGGGGACAGGAACAGAGGACAAGGAACAAGGAACAAGGAACAAGCAACTGGGGACAGGAAGAGAGGACAAGGAACAAGGAACAAGCAATTGGGGACAGGAAGAGAGGACAAAGAACAAGCAACAAGCAACAAGCAACAAGCAAAGAGGACAGGAAGAGAGGACAAGGGAGACAAGGCACAAGGAACAAGGAACAAGGAACAGAGGACAAAGGACAAGGAGCAAGCAAAGAGGGGACAGGAAGAGAGGAGAAGGAACAAGGAACAGGGAACAACAGAGAGAGGCAGTGGCTGAGGGAGGCAGGAGGCTCGGCTTAGATCTTCTCCGAGTGGTGGGGGCATGGGAGAAGATCCCGAGAGGAAAGGATCCATGGCTCACCGATCGATCAGGAGCCGGAAAGATGTGTACCCTGTGCAGGACTCCGGCCTTCCGCTCCATTTGCCCGAGGAGAAGACGAAGCGAAGGATCTCTCTGCTGATCCCGCTCATCGTCCTTGTCAACGTCGTCATGTTCGTGATCACCATGTATGTCAACGACTGTCCCAAGAACACCGCCGATGGGAAATGCGTCGCGAAGTTCCTTCGTCGTTTCTCATTCCAGCCTCTCAATGAAAATCCTCTGTTTGGTCCATCGTCTCGTGCGTAAGTCTCTCTCTCTCTCTCTCCCACACAACATTTTCATGGAAATATAGAAAAACTTAATCCGTTTTCAAGCTTCCATGTTTTGCATTTAGCAAAGCTTGAGTATTTGTCCAAACTGCATTCATTCTGAGAATGCAGGATAGTGTCCTTTTTTAGTTTCCCAAGTTTATGAAACAAAAGCCAACTTTCTCCTTGATTGAGGAGATTCGGACCTTTCATGATCAGGAATTGTTCAAGGCATGATTAGAAACAGGAAGAAACATTAACAGTGGTCGAGAATGGGTTAATCGTAAGATATGCAGAGGCTATGGTTTCTGCTGAGTAGGAGCTCTAGACTTAACCTAAGGAGTCAAAGAGGCTTTTTTCCACACGAAGAAGGGGAAATTAACACAATTGATCAAGAATGGCTGCGATAGTGGTGGCATTTTCTATCCTGTATTTGATTTCAAAATGAACCTAGTTTATATGTATCCTAGGCCATTCAGCAGTATATATCAAATAGAAATAAATTGTATCTTTGGGAGACATTTACGTTTGTCTAGCATACTCGCTTAAAGATTTAAATTGCATTGTGCACATTCTAAATAATGCACATGTGTCCATAACATGTGTCTATCATTCTGGCTCTGGTGACTATATAAACAATGTTTGGTAAAGTAATATAGACTTAACGTGTATACATTTTTTAAAGACGTCTCTCTTGTGTAATTCTGGTTCCAGAAATTCTAAATGTGGCGGGATTTTTGTAATGTTAATAGCTTTTGGATACTCCTAGTAGGTGCTTTATGGAAATGGTTGGCATAACAAATAGTAATTACAATGGACTTCTCATCTCTCATAATTTTGGTCTTCCAGATCTCTTTTAATTAATTTGTGAGGCAGCCTGGAATCTCTTGTCATATAAACTGATGTTTGAATCCATGTACTTGAAATGAATGACTGGCTTATTAGTTGAACGGCCTGTAGTTTCAGTAGATTTCTTATGGTGTGATATCTGCAGAACAGTGTCGTGCCTACTGCATAATGCGCAATGTGTGTTTCATGGTTCACTGTTTCAGACATTAAACTGTATTGGATTGATGTGTGTTGCATAAAAAGATGCATTAATGTACCCATGCATGCTGTATGCATGATGTCAATGCAACTGTTTAGGATTCACAATATTCAGTGTGAGGATGCTCAGGTTTGACACTCTTAGTTTTTTTCTGTTGTATGAGCAGATTGCAGCAACTGGGTGCACTTGATACAAACAAGGTGGTGCACGGTCATCAAGGTTGGCGCCTTATTACATGCATTTGGTTGCATGCAGGTGTTGTTCACATATTAGCTAACATGCTGAGCTTGCTCTTCATCGGGATCAAATTAGAGCAAGAGTTTGGATTCTGTAAGTGAAAACTCTTGATTATATTGTTTCTGTCATTTGCAGCTAGATTCTTGAATTTTTTGGGCAGACAAATGAAAAGAAAAACCTCTTGATTTCATTTTTTTTTTTGTCATTTAGAACTAGATCTTGATTATTTGGCTAGAGAAATAAAAAAAGAAATTATCACTAAGTTCTACTGTTTGAATCTATTCTTGTCAATAGATTGAGCAGCTATTTTTTGAGATAAAGGGCTAACCTGGCATTAGGGTACTAGATTTAATGAAAAACAACTGTAAGACTTTCTTGATCAAGCAGACCACTTGATGGATAGTTTACTAAATTGATATGCGCTGTGATTACAAGGTGAAGTCACAATGCATATTTAAATTTCAAGAAATCCAGTCTGCCTGGTCATAAGTAATATACCCAATTTTGATCAATGGAGGTACATGCTATTTTTGTGCCTAAGGAACTTCTGCATATAGACACGTTTGCCTACGGAGGTAAGTGATGGTCAAGCTTTAGCATATACACACTTTTGACATTTTCTTCGGAAAGATAGACTGGGCATTTTAGACAATTAGAAGGATAGTTCACGACATCTGAATGCCTAACTATTGTGGCAGTGAGAATCGGGATCGTTTACTTGCTGTCTGGTCTGGGGGGTAGTCTACTTTCAGCATTGTTCCTCCAATCAAGGATTTCGGTTGGTGCCTCAGGGGCTGTTTTCGGCTTACTGGGAGCCATGTTATCCGAACTGATTACAAATTGGACAATCTATGCAAACAAGGTCTTAAGAAGAGCTCTTTTTTGTTGGTATTGAACCATTTATTGTTTTCGTTTGCAGTGTATTAGTTATACTTATTGTCGCGGTGGCATCGAATTATTGTGTTTCAGTTTGCAGCATTAATCACACTTATTCTCGTGGTGGCGTTGAATTTGGCTGTTGGCATTCTACCACATGTTGACAATTTCGCGCATATAGGTGGCTTTATAGTGGGATTTTTCTCTGGTTTCGTGCTGCTTTTGAGGCCTCAATTTGGTTGGGTCAATCATGCATATATACCTGCTGGTTATCAAGTGCAATCTCCGACGAAGAAGCATAAACTATATCAATACATATTTTTTATTGTTGCCCTAATCTTTCTCATTGCTGGGTGAGAGGCTTACCTTGACCTATTTCATTCACAATGCTTGTCTTTAACCATTGGCTGATATGTGCTGATAAGATGGGTTTTTGTGTAGATTTGCTATTGCTTTCGTATTGGTTTTCCGAGGAGTGGATGGGAATAAGAAATGCACATGGTGTCATTATTTAAGCTGCATTCGTACATCGCGATGGAATTGTGATGACGTTAGTGCCACCTGCAGTGTAAGTTTGCATTCGTAACGATACTCTTTGTTTTTATTGCTATCAAAGCTAACATTTCTCCTTCTCTGATTCGAACACAGACACTTACAACAGGGGATAGCTTGGTTATGACATGTTTGAACAACAATAAGACAACCTCGACTTCTGCAAGTCAATCAAACTCTGTTTTGCAAGAGCTATGTACACAACTTTGTAGTTAAACTAACTGCTGTCATTTATTTGGGATTATCTTCCAAGTTCTGGAATGTATCTAAAGAATATATGAGTAAATTCTTTCACATTTATACCGTTGATTCGAAAACTGACTGGTTCATATGGGTTTCAGTTATTGGTTTACAAGATTTGAAATATGAAACAAAGGTTGAAACTCGGTGGCGTTTAGGTGTCCCAGGTAAATAATTCAGATGATTTACTTCTTGTTATGATATGAATCGTAGTCCACTATGCCAGGTTTTATGCAACTTCGATACTTCTAAAAGCATATGGCACTGTTTGTTCAGATGAACCCTTCTATCATTATGGAGGCTTATTAATCTGTGGCACCATGAATTAGGGTGATCCATTGATAAAAAGAAAATTTCTTATTAAAAGAGAAGAGGATTTGGATGAATCCATCAGAGATTGTCGAGGCGAAAAAGCCCTGTAAAGGAAAGCAAGGCGTTGGGCACAAAAGAAACTGTAAAGGGTTTCCGGAAGTAACGATCTGCTCAAAACTGAAGAGAGAATTTCCGTGAATTTCACACCCTTTTTATCTTATAGGAATAGAAAGTTGGATGCGTATGAAATCCATTTAGGGCGCTTTGGCCAAATCCATCTCCCATCTTACATCCATGAACGAAATGGGAAGTTCAATGTATTTGAAATCCTTGTTGGGTGTACTAGGATTTAGTGATTGCGTTGAAAGAGATCATGTATGCCCCAAAAACATGAGAGTAAAAAAACTCAAAATGATGGCAGGATTAAGACATCTGCAGAGAAATCTGTGAACAGCAATTTGTTGGGGAGTTGCATTTGAAGAAAAACTTGCAGATGAAAACATCCAATCGATCACTGAGGCCACTTCAACTCTGCTGTTTTTTTTCTAAGAAGGATGAAATCATATGGCTCATCAGTATCAAGGTCAGAAAACAAATTCAGGGAAAGGTTGAATCAGATAGGTGTGGGTTTTGTTTCTGCTTCATGTGTATACCGGAGTGAACATCTAACAAATTGCAATATCACATGGGGTGCCTGTCTCTCAATGCTTTTATCTGTTTGCTCCAAGATGCGAATCTAATGCAGTTTGAGCAAACATGAGACCTGAATACGAATGCAGATACAATTAATATGTGATATGAGTATGAGCATTGGATACATACGATCATGGGACATGAATGAATAGGCACAATTATACATGCATGTGTATGAATGCATGCCTCGAGATGTCATATGTATAAATATTTTACAACAAAACTACGAATGTACTACGTGTATATACTATGAGTATATATGCCTAGACATGGAGAAGGCTTACAAATACATACACATGCATGTACAAAAGATGAGGGGTACGAATACATGCACATGTGTACCCTCATATGCATATGTGCATGCATGCATGTGCAATTTGATCCATATGCATGTGTGCTCACATGTCTGATTAAGAATGATGTCCCATGATGAGAGTAGTGGATGCAAAGCTAGTTGGCTTGATACTTGTATTAGGTTTATAACTTGGAAGAAAGAGCTCTAGTTCTTTCTCTATTCTGTGTAGAATCCACATGGATTGATGTTCAATGACTTTGTTTCGCAATTAAGGCAATGGTTGTTGATTGAGACAATCAAACTCTGTTGGTACAAGCAGAAGATGCTTCCATGTCCGTGGCCTTTGGAGCTTATGAATTTAGCTCCCATACAATCTTCCCACATCACATTTTGCAAAGTAATGCTTTTTTTATCAACTCTCTAACGGTCTGCAATGCATCGATTTGAAGCATTTAGTTTCAGTAGAAACGGATGATTGAGGCATCCATTGAAGGTTTATGTTCAACCTGCAATGCATTGATTCGAAGCTATAAGGTTTTGCTAATGCACAGGAGAATGCATCAGTAGTAACTTCTCAATGTAAATCAGCATCTATGGGGATCACTATGTCAACTCCAATCGACCCTAAAACCACGGATCCTGATGATCGCTAGCCTGATTGTTCCATTCCAGTGGGGGCCAATTGTTACAAAATGCCAAGCATGTTTACATTTAGATTTCCAAGCTTAAAATTTTTTTTACCTGTTCCTAGAGTATAAAAAAAAAGATTTCCTGGTGTGTGCACTTCCAGTTTCAAAGAGCATGCCAGATTCATTTCCATGTGGTCTCTGGGCTATCCCCTCCAACAAACATCATTTGATCAATGTAACCTCAGACTCTAATAGTAATAGGAATTTTTAAGCAACAAGTAAGAAGAAAACCATGGCATGCTGCAGAGATAGATTCACATATTGATGTGCACAAGACAGAGTGGTGTGCACCTGTATGCAGCCAGTCGGCCTATTTCATGTGGTTCACTTGCTCTATAGTGCCTTGGGCTGGAAAAACAGAAACAGTGAATAAGTTAAATTTTACAATTCAGGGATTCTTTGTATCCAACCTCAGTGACATGTCGGAAGCACACAATACAGCAAGATAAAGCTTCCATGTTTAGTAACAGCATTTGCTGCGCCGTGTAGAGACTCGATCACCCAAAATGTAGAGAATGCAAAAAGAGAATATTACCGTCCACCAATCTGACCAAAATTCTCATTCACTGGAAAAGCTCCAACATCAGAATCACAAAGTGAGAACCATGTTATGAGCATCTTGAAAGTAGAAGTTAAATGAGCCCGAGGCTAATAATGCATCAATCGGGAAGAAAGTATTCTTAGAAAGGGAACCTTCAGCACAAAAAAACGATTCGAACTACATGAAAGCATGGTTTTTTACTTTTTATTTTTGCTTTTTTGTTGAAAAACAGTAGTTCGACATGCAAAACACCTCTGCTGTGAGCCCAGCAAGCTAGCTACAGCTGCTGCGCGCCGAACATTGATGAATCATAAGAGCCTATAGCCTGCAGGTCCCCAAATGCACTGATTCCCATTTCATATGCACCTGAAGAAACCAAAGACTGAGAGGTATGGTTACTGGAAGCAGATGCCATTTGCATGAGATCTATGGTTGGCTTCACGTCCTGCGCCATGGTCCCCAGGCGTACTTCTCCTTGCAGCATGGAGTACAAAGGGAGACATTCATAGCTTCCGGCAACACCATTCATGCTGGGTGTAAAGGATCTCTCAAGATGGTTCTTCTCTATCGTGCTCGAATGTGCACTGTAGGCAGCCGATGCTGCAGACGAGTCTGTGTTGAAGCTCGAACCGGTCGAGACCAGCTTATCACTCATCCATTCGTAGTGATGTTGCTGTTGCCCACCTTGTCCTAAAGGTTGGGCCAGGGGGATATGATTACTATACAAGTTCTGATTTGACATCATGCTTGCATTTGTCGTCATATCCATCGATGCTGCAACCGAAGCCAATGTTGATGACGAGAGTTGCATGTTTGACTGAAGAGAGAGAGCACGCCCAGAGTCTGAGACTCTTGTAAAACCCTGACATATGGGTATAGCCTCAAGTCCTGAGAGCACTCCTACCCCTGATGATGATGATGATGCCAAAGACAAGCTTTGGCCCAGGGGGTCGACAGATCCCTGGAAGTATTGATGCGTCTTCGGGCCAGACACGTCAGTACTTGCAGGAATCATGCCTTTTGGACTTTGAGGGGGGAAAAGTGGTGACCGATCATTCGAGTACTGAAGGGCAGTTAGAAATAACTGCCGTTCAGCTCCAGTGCTTCCTGCCATTGTGTTCTCGAATGAAGATTGATCCAACATCCTTTGTGACCAGGCTCCTTTCTGTATTATGTTACCTTCATCCCAAAGCCCTGACACACCTAAAATTCTCGGATGAGCTAGGAAAGAAGACCTGTCCGTGTACAGATGGCCCAGCTTCCTGCTGTCTGTTCAATCAAGGCTAATGTCAATCTAGTACGTCTATCTCCATTTCAAATCAAATCGGTATGTCATTTCATGCATGCTGCATACAGTAGATTGGAACAAGGATAAGTTCGGAGGCTTAATATATACCTTGAAATGAAGGCAAAAACCTGGGGTTGAAAGCCAGGGGATCAGGCTGGGGCTTCCGACGACGTTCATTATGGCCAGCGAGACGCCTTCTACAGCTTCGTTTGCCTTCATCGAACTCAGATAAACCATGAAATCTGTCCAACCATTCAAAGTGGAAGGTGACTTTCAATGTATGCTACAGAGACAGTCGAGCTGTTGATGGTATACCTTCTTTATCTAGTATAAATTTACTAGTCTGGTCATATCAACAGAACACACTAAGCACATAGACTGTAGTAATCATCTGAACTTTCATATACTTCTGTGTCTCTTATTCAATTAAAATATATTCTTCATCTCAGAATCCATTATCAACTTGATGCAAAGCAATGGAGAAACCACAAGAGTCGCTTCGTTTGTATACCTCTACTATGCTTAAAGTTATCCGCTGTGAATGCACAATGGTTGTCAATGTATATATGCATAGTGGGCAAAACTGTTGCAAGCTTTTTATTCAATAGTTTTCAGGGTTAAACTAGTCACAATGATCACATGACTTTCTCCTTTTAATGTTAAGAACATGTACATTGCACGCTAACTTTGTGAAACAATTCTTAACCACAAATAAATCTATCACTGATTAAATCTAATCAAATTTGTGTGGCATTTTGCTTATTTTAGACAGCCACATTTCCATTAGATGTTTGAAAAATGGTAGGTAACCCTATCAATGAGAAAAATCAATGGTTCAATGGTTTTCTTCAATATGAAGAGGAACGATCCTTCACGTCCAGTTCAGGGGGGAAGTTCTGCAATTTTAGGTACAACCAATACAGCGGATATATGCACCACGCTATCATAGACCCCTCCAATCATCTAAGACGTCACTGCTGGTGATTTTCCATGTACAAAAGTTGAGCATCAGTCAGGATGCTTGACACCAAATTTGAAAACCGACAAACTGTAAAGAGACTAACAGAGCCCAGCTGCTAACAAGAGAGCCAAGGAACTTGATGGAAAGCAGTGGAAGAGAAAACAAGGCAGCAAGGGATGAAATCGCGGTTGCAAAGCATGACTTGTAGGTTTGACAAAGGTCCTATACAAAAAGGTGAACAGTCTCCTTAGAAATGGAGAGCTGTGATATACAATTTGTCTTAGGTCTTCCACACCTGGTATGAAACCAACAGCTGGAAAATAGTGATCTACATAGGCCGTGCACAGTTTCTCAGAGGAAAAAGCATTCACCACTATTTGCACAAAAACTCCACCCTTGCCACAACCTTCATAGCAAGAGTGTTCAGGTCACAACATACCAAGCCTCTCACAACCCCCCTTAAACCTTATGTAGTATTTATTGTTCTCACACAAAGCCATATTTAAAGGATTTACAAATTCATTTCTACATGTAGATCACAACATAAAAGAAGGGCATTAATGCTAAAGTACAGCCAATATTCTAGAACCAGTTCCTACATAGATCACAAATTTGTTCCCCGCGCTCAATTAACATAGTGAAGCACAATAAAGGAGGGTTTGCTCCAGCTTCTTTGATCGGGATATGCCATTAAAACCGAGATTGTTATTATGACATTGGTTTCAGTATCAGAATCATGTCTCATCACCCTCTTGGCCGTTTATTGTTATAGACATCCTTCTTCGCACTTGGTGTCTGCCCAGACTAACAGTTTTTCTCTTGCTCTAACCCATCAAACTGACCTTAATCACGTGCACCCTCTTCTTCAGCTTCCACTGATATCATCTCGTTCATATCATTCACAATGGCCTGGTATGTCTGGGGAATTATCATCATTCGAATAATTTCTGTGTCTCCCCTGGTTAGCAAGTTTTTTCTCTTGTGCTGGATCTATCAAACCTTATTTAAAACACTTAGCAAGTATCCTATATTTGATGTTTGGACATCCTAGCTTGCAACAAATTTTTAGATTCTTCGCTACTATCATCCTCATCTCTTTCAGAGTAGGCTAAAGTTCAAAGTTTGTACCTGCTAGCTTGCAACATATCCTCAGATCAACTTCCACACTTCCATCATAGTTTCTATAAGTTTGAAGTTCAGACATCCTAGCCTACAACATATCTTCAGGTCAGCTTCCACACTCAAGTTGTCCTCTTTTTCACATTTTGGCCAAACTGATTGGCACAGATTTTGTCAAAATTATTGGCACAGATTTTGTCAAAATTATTGGCACAATTCAGAGAAAACTAGATTGCCCTTTTTGAGCAAGAATGACAAGCACAAATCGAAGCATGCTCTAAATCTTTCATTGCGTAGTGCTTCATGGTAATTTCTGGGCCCTAAACCAGTTGTCCCAAATACTCCCTGTCGCTGCATCCTGGGCTCACAAATTTCTCTTGTCATGGAATATGTATAGGAGCAAACAAGCTCTGAATCTTTCTCTACAGCCTAGACTTCTTACGCCACCTACAGCTACGGTGCAATGTAACAATCCTGAACTCCTCGTCCTGCTATCTGCATACAATGTTAAGCTCAGGACTAACTGTGCAGGATTGTGTCTTGTCAAGATTGTGATAACTGACAGTGGTTAAAATGAGTCACTAGTTCCATGAAATTCTGTTTGCATGGCCTCGGTAGATCAATCAAAGTGTTATCTTACAGGACGTAGCTTTATATTGGGCCCCAACTTAAGGTCAAAGTGCTGGACAGAATGGTACAATGAGTTGTTTAGGGCATTGGAACTTTCATCTTCAGCTTCTCCACCTTATGAAATTCTGGGAATGTTATGAATAACCTTCTTTTACTATCTTTTATCTTTTTGCATCTCTAAAATCTCCCCATTGTATAGAAGCGGACATGAAAGGTCATGTATAAAGGGAAGGTACCCACCACAAGCAAGAGAGCTGAGTACAGAGACCATGGGAAAGGATAGGAGATGAGACAAGCAGATACCGTACCCGCAGTGTATGGTTGCCATAACTTAAACTTTGGAAGCTTTCCCCAGGGCGTGTTTCAATCTCTTAAATTCTTCTCTATGTATCGCTTCATTCTCTTAAGTTCTTTCTTTCATTCTCGTAAGTTCTTTCTATATCTACCTTGTGCTTCTTCCATGCTGATAGGGCCATTAAATAATTGATAAGTACATTTCCTTGAAGTAAATCATGCTGGCTTCTGAGGTTAAATAGTGAGAGTAGCTCACAAGCTCGAATACAGTAGAACTGACATAGATGATTATCTATTGACAAAATGGAATCTAAAAAAAACTTATTATACAGCGGAAGACTGATTAGGATTATGCCATCTTTCCATCCCACTTGATATAAGCTTGACACAGCAGTGTGATGCATTGCATAAATCCTACCCACTATAGGACTCTAGGTACACACGGTTGGAAATCAGAAGATGAAATTTTGCCTTGTGCTTGACACTTGTTGCTTTCAGTCACTGGCAAAGCGTGATTTTAATGTATGAAGCAATATTTGACTGATTAGGAAACATATCACACATGCAAAGATATATGCTTGCTTAGTACTTAGCTCTTGTTTGGAATGGAGCTGGCTCTTGTGTGCATGAAAAAGAATCTTACACTCAAACCGCGACAATTATCAGCATTTAGAGCTGACCTTTCTGGTTTCGAATTCACAAAAACTCAAGTTTCGAATCAGTCTTTCTAAACGAGATTTAGCAAATCTTATTTGCCAAAACCATAACCTTGCCTAGAAGTTTTACCCTTTGTTTTTTAAGGGAAAAAGAACTGGGAGAGGAGCAACTTACCTGCTGCATTGCTGGCAGAACCTTTGCTCGTGCCCTGAGACGATCACCTGAGTGGCTTTGGAATGAAGGGCACAAACCTTATGGCGGCGATGGTATTCTTTCGCAGAAGAAAGGTCTGCTTTGCATCCTTCGACCTGACATTTTGGGGTTTGAGCAGAAGCACGGGGCCGTTTGGGAAGGGCCTGATTGGGCCCCTGAGAAGTATTGATGCTGCCACTCCCTCCTGGCGCCTCGAAATAGGTCCTTTTCCCAAGCTCAAGACCAATCATGTTATCACCGGAGTTTCCAGAGCCTCCCATGGAGCCAGTGTAAGAAGCTTGCATCTGTCCCTTCCCAGAAACAACAGATATGATCCCATTTGCACATGATGCAGAAGACCAGGCGGAATCCTCGGGACCTGCAACATTGAGAGGCATGACAGCAATGGCAGCTTGACTTCCCTTGATAGCACTAGAGACTCTGGCCATGGTAACCTGGTTCTCCTTGCTAGAACAAATACCTCCAGCCGCCATATCTGGCTGGTTCCTGTTATCCACACAAGAATCTCCAGCCATTTCCGCCAGATTTCCCTTTTCTGAACACAGGTCTCCAGCCATCATCAGCTGGCTTCCCTTATTGGAACAGAAGCCTCCAGCCGTCGAGGCATGGTTTCCATTATTACTGAGACTGCTTATGATCTGACCTCCTTTGTTAGCATCAGAGCCACCGACCACAGCCACCTGATTCACCCTATCCTCGCTGGAGCCTCCGGAATCCTTGGAATCGTAGTGGAAATGTGGCGAGCTTTCCATGTTCCCATTCCTTCCCTCCATGGAAAATGCTGCATTGCTTAGAAAACCAAAATTTCTGTGAACTGTAGAGTTGTTATCCATGAAATCTTGTGTTTTCTTCTTGTTCCCCCTTTTCATAGATTCAGCATTATGCGAATTTCAGCGTTTGCTTAAATACATATGTATATATGAAAGCAACTGAGCTTGTTTCCCTTCCAGCTCCACTGATAGAAAGGGAGGAGAGAGAGAGAGAGCGAGAGAATCAGGCTTTGATTCTGTCTCTTATCTCTCAGAGCTTCACCATTACCCTAACTTTCGCTGCATATCTAGATTAATTATGGGAATGCTGGCGTTTCTTCGACATACACCTTCACAACATGGCCATTTCACCAGATTCCTAACCGTATCTTGACAGACTGTGATGAAACATAAGCAATTTCAGCACCATTCCAGCTCCAGCTCCACTGCATCCATACTTCAGAGCTTCACTTCTACCCTAGACCGTTGGCGGACATACGAATACAGCTTTAGTACCAAACTTCCCCTCACAGCTTCACAATTATGCCGACAGAAGCTTCACAATTGACTGTGAAAAGGGAACAAATTCAGTACCGTTCGTCTTCAAAGTCCGGGCCTGAAGCAATTGTGACGTCCATGGCGAGAAAGCTTTTGACGGCCCGCTCATTCCCCACGGTCTGCGTTCAGCTTCGGATTTTCCTTGGCCAAAAGGTCCCCGCGGGGGGGGGGAAGAGTTTCTACCGGCGTGAAAGTAGAAGGCAGGAGGCTGGTTAGAGTGGCAAAAGAAGCGATTTAGGGTTTCGCAGGGAGGCCGAAGCGGGGAGAGAAAGAAAGGAGCCACGAGGGCTGCAAGGAAGCGAAGAAACGGGGAGGAGGAGGAGGAGGAGAAGGAGAAGGAGAAGGAGGAGGAGGAGGAGGAGATGGAGGTGGCATGGCTCGAGGGTGAAAGTAAAGCAAAGCATGGGGAGAAAGAAGGGAGGAAGGAAGAAAAGGCAGAGAGAGAGAGAGAAGAGAAGAGAAGACACAGAGAGACAGACAGAGAGAGAGAGAGAGAGAGAGAGAGAGAAGCTCAAAAGGCTGCCATAGCTGCGGAGGAAGCGTACCTGCGCCTACGAAGAAAGATGCCCAGGAAAAGTCACTGTTTCTCGAGTAGCCATAGCCATGGCCATAGCTCAGGAGCTGCAGGTTGCAGGAAGAAAGAAGAAGAAGAAGAAGAAGAAGAAGAAGAAGAAGAAGGAGAAGACGAAAGAAGAAGACGATGATGACGATGGTGACGATGGTGACGATGGTGATGATGATGATCATGGTCATGGTGATGGTGATGATCGTGATGGTGATGATGCTGATCATGGTTATGATGGTGATCATGGTTATGATGCTGGTGATGATGAGGTGATTATGATGATTCTGATGCTGGTGATGATGACGATGGTGACGATGGTGATGATGATGATGGTGATGATGCTGATCATGGTTATGATGCTGGTGATGATGATGATTCTGATGCTGGTGATGGTGATGATCGTGGTGCTGATGGTGATGGTGGTGATTATGGCGATGGTGGTGCTGGTGGTGATGATGGTGATGATGGTGATGATGATGGTGGTGGTGATTATGATGGTGATGGTGGTTATGATGCTTATGATGTTGGTGATGGTGATGATGGTGGTGCTGATGGTAATGATAGTGATGGGGATGATGATGGGGATGATGTTGGTGCTGATGGTGATGGGGATGATGATGGTGCTGATGGTGATGATGGTGATTATGGTGATGGTGGTGCTCGTGGTGATGGTGGTGAATGGTGTGAAAGATGATGATGGTGGTGGTTATGGTGATGATGCTGATGGTGGTTATGGTGATGATGGCGATGGCGGTTATGGTGATGATCGTGATGGTGGTGATGATGATGCGAGAAGATGATGATGATGGTGTAGGAAGATGATGATGGTGGTGGTTATGGTGATGATGGTGATGGTGCGAGAAGATGATGATGGTGGTGTAGGAAGATGATGATGGTGGTGGTTATGGTGATGATGGTGATGGTGCGAGAAGATGATGATGGTGGTGTAGGAAGATGATGATAGTGGTGGTTATGGTGATGATGGTAATCGTCTGAGAAGATGATGATGGTGGTGCAGGAACATGATCATGAAGGTGGCGGTGGCAATGGCGATGATGGCGAGGGAGTAGATGAGAAGATGTCGATGTGGCGATTGTAAGAAGATGATGACGACGGTGCTGGTCGTGGTGATGGCAGCGGTGGTCATGATGTGATGCATCATCATCAGAAGATGATGATGGCGATCGTGCGCTGATGAGGATAATGATGGTGATCGTGATGATGGTGGCGATGGTGGTGGTGATGGTGATGGTGATGATTGTAATGATGGTGTCGGCGGCCATGGGCATGATGGCAGTCGTAATCATGTGGTGATGATGGTGAAGATGATGGTGAAGATGATGATGAAGATGATGATGATGGTGATGCTATGATGGGGGCTGACCCCCCGGTCGAATCATGACCAGATAGATGTTCATGCAAAACAACGGTGACGATCGCGGAGCATACGAGGTCGAGGCCCATGACAAGGATCATGATCAGATGCTGATGATGGTTATGGGCCATGGTGCATTAAGGGTCGAGGCCATGACAAGGATCATGATCCGATGCCAATGATGGTTATGCTGACGATGGGGCGATCGTGGCCATGCGTTGATGATGGTCATGCATGCGGGGGCACGATGACGATCATGGGCCAAAGTGTCGAAGACACCGAGCTGGTCATGGCGATGATGCATGCGCGTGGCGACGATGCTGATGATGCTGATGATGTTGATGATGCTGACAATTAGATGATGACGATGGTGGTGCTGATGATGCTGATGCTGATGCTGATGCGGATGCTGATCATGACCACCATCATCGCCATGGCGATGATGGTGATGGTGGCCACTGTCATCGTCATGGTGATCATGATGATGATGGCGATGGTGATGATGGTGATGGTTGACTGCATATGCCTTGCTCGAGGCCGAAACCCCTCATCTTACCTCCAGAGATCATCAAAAGGCTAACCTTCTCAGTGTTGCCGAATCGATCTCTTCTGCAATTCCATCGTATCTGGCCCTTAACGTTTGCAACCATTTCTCGACCAACGGCTTCGGCCGGTGGAACACCAGCGGTCTCAACCTCTATTTTTGGGCCTCTTTGCTTTCCATATTCATGCCACATCGTACAACTTGACAGCAATATCCAGAGCTCTGCTGCCTCGTATCATTCCAAATCTGACCACATTTGGTTCATCTGCTCGCTTTGGACATCATGCCAATGCGATACCTTGATAGATAGCCTTTGTGTTGCCTACGGATGCATCATACTTACTGACATCGTGACGAAGTGACATCCAGACCACCGAGCCCCGTGATACAGTCGTATGCGTTCTTTGAAATTGAAATATCCTTAACAATCTAGACCGGATTGCTTTGCGTGAAATTATCATCAACAGCAGGAGCAGGAGCAGGAGCAGGAGCAGTAGCAGCAGGAGCCAGTTTTTATCAAAGAATACAACGCGTGGCATCAATGCGATGCATTTATGCATGCATGCCTTGGACTGATCCCTTCATGCTCATGGCATGTCCATCATTCCAATGCCACACCATCCATCTCACCATGCATGATGGATGCCCCCATGCATTGGTGACCATAATCCTTCTTAACATAAGAAGAAAAGAAAAAGATTAATGCATGTAGGTGCATGTATGCATGCATGCATTAGACCATGTTTTTTAGGCATTTGCACCAATGCCCAACTTGGTTGGGGAAATCTTGGCACAATTCCCATGGCCCCCCCAAAAAAAAAAACAACAAAGAAGAAGAAGAAGAAGAAGAAGCAAGTTCTTCACATGTTTGGTGAGTTGGTTGCCAAACACCATGGCCATGAGTCTGAGCTCTCTTCTACAAACAAATGGCATGGAATTCAGGGCATGCATGTTATGCATGCATGTATGTGTATGTACATGTATGTATATGCATGTATGTATGCATGCATTTGTGTGTATGTTGTGTGTGTGTATGCATGCATGCATGCATTGTTCCTTAAGGGAATGTTCCCAGTATTCCGCGACTCGCGAGAGAAGGAAGAAAAAAACAACAACAAAAGGCCAGCCAGTTACATGTACTCGCGGTCTGACCAGGATTCTGGATCGGGGCTGCTCTCCACATCTTTGTCGTGAGAAGCGATCGATCCACCACGCAAATACAGCGCAACCCGCAGAAGCGAGTAAAACTCGTCGCGGAAACAGAACAAAAGAAAAGAAACAAAAACAAAAAACAAATAACAAAAGCCCTGACGAAAGAAGAGAAACCGCAGAGAGACTGAAACAAACCCTGCGCAGATGCAGAGGCAGAAGCCCGGTTTAATCAGACGATGCAACTGCGGAATCGAAACAAAAACCAACAACAGGCACAACTTATAGCTAATCGAGCATATACGATGCAACGAAAGAGGGTCCAGTCTAGGCTCGAACTCGAAAACACCGTAATCTGCATCATGCACCCACCATGATCTACAGAAAGCTATACACAACTCTGGGATCTTTCTGTGACATCGAGAGCACCTAGCTTCACAGCTAACATAACCCTGAACCCTAAGATCTGCGACTTTAGGAAGAGATCGATGGGCCTGATAAGTTCGCCATCATCCGACAATGTATGTCATTGGTTCAAGTCTCAACTGTCAGGCATGCATGTCTGCATTGCATGCATGCATGCATA
>JBBBWG010001204.1:0-17614 GCA_037176905.1 Azolla pinnata
AGATCTTAGAGAAGGCCACTCAAACAACACCCAAAAATTTCTATATGCCTCTTGATGTTCATCAAGCATGTTAATCTGTCATTGGAGGGGCATGCCTCTAAGCATGTAAAAAATCTTCCCTTGGCGATCGCTATGATAATCAAATTTCGAAATTTCTGGTTTGTGCATTGGGCTTGACAAAGATTTGGACGATAGCCTTGAATGCTAATAAAAAAAAACTCCCAATTGTGACAACCTTACACCGATTCCACGAATCTTGTCCTCAAAAAATGAACAACATAGCCAAAATGTTGGAATTTCCAATGCTTAGGCTCATCATTAGTCTCTTAATTGATCTTTAATCATAATTTTTCTAGATTTGGGCTCGATAAAACCTTGATCATGATACTAGTCAGAAGCCTTGATGTTGATAAAACCCTTGATCATGATACTAGCCCTTAATCATGATACTAGCCCTTAATCATGATAAAAACCTTGATCATGTTAGCACTTAATCCGATAATTAATCTCTTAATTGGTTTTAAACGTCTTACTTGATTATATTTCAAATGTAAGCCGATGGAGGTGTAAATGTTTAGTTAGGTCAGGGGCATTTTTGGGAATTTCAAAACTGTGGAGTTCATTTTCTTTTCTGATCAGAAGCAGAAAAGAAGCAGAAGAAAGCAGCAAAACGCTGAGAGCGAGCTTGCGCCATGGCCGCCAGCAATGGTACCACCTCCTCTATCCCGCTGCTTCCGTTGCTCTCGGATCTCCTTCCTCAGGTCAGGAAAGACTGTCCTCCTCCCTTCTTCCTTTTCTTTTCATTTCCACAGTTTCGTTTGCGGGGAAAACCAAAAACTTCATCTTTTTGGACCCTAGATGGTTTCGAAGATTCGATTGCGCATAATTTTCCGCCTTCGATCGTCTGCATGATCCGTTTCTTCTCTTCCTTCACATTCTTTAGCTTCTTCTTCTCTTCCTTCTTATAGGAGCGTCTGCAAGCATGGAAGGATCTGGGACTTCCCTTGTGGTTTCCACAGACAGAAGCAGATGAAGCTTCACTGGACGAGGTAGGAATCTGTATAGGCAGAAATAATATCGTTTGAAGTCAATCCAATGTGAATCAGACAAACTGTTGTTTTAAAGTTTTATGTGGAGGAGGTTCAGAGAACTTTTCATAGGTGGCGCTTCTTCTTCTTGGATGATTGTAATGCGAATCATGTTTTCTTTTGCACTTGTGATGGAAACAATGCTATCTAATTATTTCTTGGCATGTTGAAGTCACACATTAACTTATTGAAATTCGGATAGGATTGGTTTTAGAGTACTTTTGGATGATTGCATGCAATTAGGACTAACTGTTTGTGTTTTACATGTGCTGTCAAGGAAAAACTTTTTCTAGGGAGAGGTTGGAAGTGGTAAGGTGTTCTTTAGAAATGTAGAGATATTTGCTTTAGACGAATCTAGAAAAGTGTGTAGATGTTATGCGGGAGTGTATGTTGCCTTCTGAACTGCACTGTAGTGGATGTGAAAGATGTCTTGCTTCTATATGAGGAATCAGTTTTGTTTTGTCCGCACAATCTATGGAAATGATGATGGTGAAGATAAACGAATCTGTCTGTACTTTATTTTTTATGGAAATAGTTGCTTGTTTTATATATTATGAATTGATTGCAGTGTTAATTGCACACACTGTTAGTGCTTTGATCATTGCTTTTGCTTTGACCTCATTTTATGCATCTCTCTTAAGGTATGTTTTAACATAGGTGCAGTTTGAATAGGAAAGAATTTGTTTGTGCTTTGCATCACAATTTTTGTCTATGTTGACTCCAGGGGAAGCATTGGCTTGAATTTGTGAATCAATTTCAGAAAGGCGATGATTGGTCAGGAAAGCTACGGTCATTGGATGAACATTTGCTCAAACAATCAGTTATATGTGGCCATGGCTTGACTGTTTCGACAGTGGATGTAATGGTGTTTGTTGCTGTGAGAGATACTCTGGTAAAGTAACTATAAAAATAAAAGCAGAAAATTACAAAGAGGACGTTAGTCTTTTAGGCCAGTCTGGTCACTTAATAGACATTAATATTTTTTCTATATTTCTTTTTAACACGTTCTCACAGAGTTAATGTGTGCTACTTCAGGTTCATAATGTCATTTCCGTGAAGAAGGTAGAATATCAGAACGTATTACGTTGGTTTGACTATGTTCAGGTAACTATTGACTACAAATGGAATCAAACTAGAAATGAAAGGAGTTTCGCATCTTAATCCATGCATATCCTTTTTGCTTTCTCACTCTTTAACCTCCATTCACAGAATGATGAGAAAGTTGCTGTCTTCTTTGATAAGTCTCCCATTGCAAAGGGGGGATTTGAGCCTCAGGTAGTTTTTCTCATATCTACTTTAGAGTCATGTATGGAAAGCTTAAACTAATCATACGACATTTTGTTTGCTCTAATCATTTGGAAATTTCGAGTGCATAAAGATACTTATGAAGATTGATCCAGCATTTTTTGCTTATAATCGTTCAGGAAAGTTCAATGTTTGAAAAGCTCGCCATTAATCTACACCATTGCATTGCTTGCTGTTATGGAGAATTTTCTGTCTTGAATAATGTTTGGGAATTTGATCTCAGCATACTGCAATTTAGTTGCACATAGTCATTAGGAAGTTTTCAGATCTGTTGGATGCTTGAGAAGCTTGATCTTAATATATGACAATGATTCGGTTTAATGAACCAGGACTTTTCAGATGCCATTGCAAAGAAGCCAGCAAAAGCAGAAACTGCGGTAACGATTGAACCTAGTAAAGGGAACACAAAAGATGCAGCCAAAAACTTGGGGAAAGATGCTGAAAATGTTAGTTATCTTTATATTGTATTTCTTTTGAAGACACTTGTGTTTACTTTTTAAATCTACTACTTGTGCATTATGTAGGGCAATAAAGCAAATGAGAATATAGCAAAGAAAACCACACAGAAAGAGATCAGCACATCAGTAATGAAGGGAGAAGAAAAGAAAAACGAAGATAACACAGCTTTGAAGCAGAAGGAAGGAAAGGGGAAGGAAGGAGAAGGGAAAAAGGATGACAAGAAGGGGAAAGAAGAATCGCAGGTCAGTGTGAGCGTGTTGGACATTCGGGTTGGACTGGTAGTCAAAGTATGGAAACACCCTAGTGCTGACTCGTAAGATGTTATAGCCATTTTTCAATCTTAGTAATTTATGTGGCAATGACTATGTGACTGAGGTGAGATGTTTTATCTTGGCTGTTGTAAATGGCAGTTTATATGTAGAGGAGATCGATCTCGGAGACATTGGAGTCCGTCAGGTTGTGAGTGGACTTGCGAAATATGTCAAGGAGGAAGATATGATGGTATAAAAGTTCATGAATGACTATTTATGAAAATATTAGCTGTCTTTGTTTCTTTCTTATATATCAATTAAATTTCAGAACAGGAAAGTTGTATTGATAGCCAATGTGAAGCCAGGGAAACTAAGAGATGTCGTTTCAACGGGTTTGGTAAATCATCTGACCTAGTGTCTTTGATCCCTTTAGTAAGCTAGCCGGGATTGTTTTCTATGTGGATTTAAACTGGATATCTGTTTGTTTAGGTACTTTGTGCATCAAATTCGGATCATACTTTGGTTGAACCAATCCTACCACCTCCTACAGCGATTATAGGGGAGCGGGTAACTTTTTTTGGGTGAGTTAGTGGTTACCTAATATCTAGACATTCTGTCCTATATATATTTTAATTATTTTGTGGAAGAATTATGCTGATTGTACCATAACCATTGTATTTTTTTATAGGCATGATGGAAAGCCAGAAGACGTGCTTAACCCCAAGAAAAAGCAGCTTGAGAAGATTTTTCCTGTGAGTAATGATATAATAAAAACTCTTTAACACGTATAAGTGTATGTGTGTTGGTAGTTTTTCAAATGAAGTAACGTTGCCAAAAAACTTTAGTTGCAACCAGTTGTGTGAAAATTGGCAAACTGTACTGTTATGTCTAGGGACTTTAAGAAAGAATAATCGACATGTTGGGCGGAGAAAAAGAAGTCAAAACATTGTTTCAATGTTTGTAGGATAGTTTTTAAACAGCTTCAAGAGTTGATGGTTGCTCTTAAGTGCATGAACATGAACATGAAATACCTGATAGCCAACCAATCTGTGTTTAAGACTAAGATGAAATAGGGGGAAGTCATTTCCAACGACTGAGAAAGTTGAAATTTTTTTTGGCTGAATTATAGATAAAAGTGTATGCACACTGACCAGATTTGAAAATTTACAAATTAAAGTGTAAGAAGGCTAAGGACCTGTATAGCGTTTACCTTTGCTAAATTCGGGGAACTTTTCGGAAGTAAACAACACACTTAGAGTATATAAAAGAATATAAGAACTAAATAAGATACAGATTAGGATGTCCCATTTTGATGAATTAAAGAACAGAGAAATGCTAGAAGGTAGAGTGATTAGGAAGGTGAACACATGGTGTTGTTTAGATGTGCAGGTTGCTCCTTTTAGAGGACATGCAGATGCTCATAGTAAAACCTGTATACTGTTCTAACTTCATTTCTAAATGTGACAAACCATTTCAAATGGAATTGCAAATGTGCATTTCCCACGATCAGAAATGACAGTTTCCCACCTATACGGCCAGTGAATCACCAATGTTTAATATAAAATTTGGCTTATTTCACATGAACACTACATGTCTTCATCTTTGTCTTAGGCGCTGATCCCATTACGCACCTGTTAGCATAGTTTGTGTGCTTGTGGCATTGCTTCTGGTATTCCTGTACTTCTTGTAGTACCTCATTGGTACTAGATATCAGAAACAAGTGAACTTGGCTAAAAGTATACATCATTCAGAACTGAGAACATGTAATAGCTGGAAAACTAAATTCCTAGGTTGCAGATATTTTGTGTTGCTCATGAAATCATGATTCTTTGGTACTACGTATCACAAACAAGCAAACTCGGTTAAGAGGGAGTTTTTGGATTATGGCCAACCAAACTCAGCAAACAAAATCAATGTTAGGCTGCAGTATGACCAAAGCCATCATTGATTTTGAAAAGATCTATGGCACATTGATTTTGGTAGAACCATGGTAAGGATCTGCCCCGAAATGTGTATGCAGAGATGGTTGTAATGATCTGTGCCTCGAAATGTATATGCAGACATTGTAGGCTTCATTTTGCTGAGGATGATAAGCATGTTTCGGTCTTCTGTCTCTTGATAATAGTTTTATCTTCCTGATGTGACTGCATGCTACTTTGAGAACTTCATGTACTGTTTTGGTCCAAGTTTTTTGTGTTATGGGTGCACTTTGTCAAGAAGGAAAGGCTGTGATTGTCCTTGTTATCTAGATGATAAGCACTCTGTTTGACCTTGCCTTTGTTGTGGTTAACAGGATCTCTTTACAGATGATAATGGTATTGCAACTTATCAAGGTGTTCCGTTTATGACATCCGCTGGTCCCTGCACATCATCATTTTCAAAAGCACCGATCAAATGAGTGAATTCATTGTGGTCATGTCATCCAGCCATAATCAACTGTTATCTTCCAGCTCTAGATTTGATGTATTGTATTCATTATATGGCAGTTTTATCTGCGAGTGTGTTGAGAAAGTGGGCCGATTTTGAGCCCTAGATTTTGATTGGTTGTATCCATGTTTATTATGGTTTGTCAACCATTCCTCTTCTTCAGGTGGAGAGAATTTTGAGATGGTTCATTCAATGGAGAGAAATCTTAAGTAATTGAGAAGGCAGAGCCAGTTTTCTATGTGATGATTTTTTCACACATACACCACTGGACCATGCTGATTACAAGTTGTCTCCAAATGCAAAGCGGTCTAGGGTTTGGGTCCATTAGCTATTTTCAAGTCATGCTTCTATCACTTTTGAATTATATACATTCAAAAAGTAGATAGCCTTTTTTAAGGTTGATGAGGTTTAGATGGAATCCAAATGATTCTAGCTGGACCTGTATGGTAAGGAGTGACATAAATGGCAGTAAGCATGAATCATTTAATCATCGATGGAAATTGTCACTGATGCCTTAGGTATGCATTTAGCTGAGGCAAAATGAGTGAAAATTAGCCAGGGGACTGCAGGCTCAAATTATTAGGTTCATTCAACCTGTATCTATAAACAGTGTTCCACTTAGTCCCAAGTGTGTACTTCTGTGCATTGCTTGACTGCTTGAGGAAATGAATAAATGTTGCATGTTCTGCTCTCGCACATTTGTGAAAATGTGCATATAATTTTTTTAAAGTGCCCTATACCCTGCTGCTCTTTCACAATTGATTGATGAGACATGCAAATGAATTAGCAAAAGAGTATGAATCGATGTGGACCTGTCTGTAATGGGCTCACTCACAAGCATCCCAAACTCTGCACATTGAGATAACAGTAAGATGATAAGTTTATGTGACGAGAAGCAAAGAATACTGCAAATTATGAACCAATGTAAACCTCAGTATCGGGGCCACAAGCATCCCAAAAATGCCATTTCTGCATAGTCAGGCTACAATAAAAAGCTTTCAGACAGATTGTGTGTACAGCTATGTATACATGTGTTACGGAAAAGATCATGCTCGACAAAAAAGTACATCCTATTTAGCTCCGAAGCCTTTACCAACAACACGCACCCTTTTCCTTTTGGCCGTTCCGGGAGGAGCCTGCATTGAGACAGTCGCTATTTTTGAGAAATCTTGGAAAAATATTCCAACATCCTTTTCTCATAGGGTTACAATGAAGAAAAAAACCTCATTTCAACGGACAGATACATAAAAACTGGAAGGGGAAACAGATGCTAGTAGTCGTGAACATATACACAGCAATGAATGTCATGAAGCTTCTGAAAAGACATTACACTGATTTAACATCCACCAGCATTATCATTCATTATATATGCATGCGTATAACAGCAAGCACATTATACTGAGTGGAAACACATTCGCACATTCCCATGCACATAGAATATTAGTTATTTATTAATACATGAATATTATACCTTACGAGCTCCCTTCAATGACTCCTCAAGATTGTCTAGGCCTGGTATAGAACCCCCTTGCATCATGGACATAAGATTCTTCATTCGAGCACGCATTTGGAATAGCTGAGAAACCATTTGACTAACTTGTTCCTGTGATCGTCCTGACCCATTGGCAACCCTTCTCCTTCTTGATGGTGATTTTGCCAACAAATCAGGTGTTGCCCTCTCCTCTACACAAACAATTGTTCTCGAGTTAAATACGATCACAATTGAACTTTATGCGCTTTTGTCAAAACCTTCATTAATCAAACTATGAGATGTACAGGAAAGAATGTGGGTTTGAATGTAAAATCGTACTAGGTTATTTAGCAGAACATCTTTTCATGCATACTAGTTCTGAGTACTTAAGATATGACTTTTCTCCATGAGCATAGTCATTGCCCTAAATCTGATCTATTCAATTATTTGAGCAATGTCGCACAAAAATTATTGAAGAGAAGGAATTTTTCAGTAGAACAGAGATTCCTAGAAAAACCATCCACCTAAAACTAGTTATTTTATGAGCTATCTGCTGATGACCAAGAGCCTTGTTTTTTTTTTTGGAACAAATGAGTCAAAACACTAGCAACGGCACAATGAAATATGCTAGGTTTAACAAATCCATTAGAACTCACTTGGTGTCATGGAGTTTATCATTGATTCAACAATTTTCAAACTCTTTTCTGCTTCTCGAATTTGTTGAGGGCTCACCTGTCATTGATTCAAGCATAATGTAACATAACTTGACCATTACCTTTTTACAATCAATTTGTGCAATTGACTTCAACAGGAAACAGGGATATGAGACTTATACTTTTCCCATGCCTGGAAGCATGCCAACAAGTTTGTTCATTGGTCCCATTCTAGCCAATGCTCGTGTCTGCTTGAGGAAATCATTAAAATCAAATTTTGCTTCCATAATTTTTCTCTGCAGCTCTTCAGCTTCTTCTTGTAGCATCTACAATCACATAAGATTTCATCTTTACAATAAGACATGAAGTCCGAAAAACTTAGATAACTCACTTCCCCAAAAGGAAGATCAGTAAATAAAAATCGCTTGAATTATCATTCCTTAATTCTCATAACTAAAGGTGTCATATTTGGACATCATACAGTTGTTTCAAGTATTTCCATAGTTAAGACAGTCATTGGACATTATAATCTCGTAGAACAAGTAATCTTCACATATCAAGGTTCAGAATAGAGACTTACAACTCCTTCTGCTTTCTCCACAAAAGATAATACATCACCCATTCCTAATATGCGTCCTGCTAAACGGTCTGGGTAGAATGGCTCCAAAGCTTCCATGCCTTCACCTTGTCCAACAAATTTTATTGGTTTTCCTGAAACCTGTTTATTGTCACTGAGATAAAATTCACTCATATTTTATAGATCCATCTAAGATGAATAATTTTATCAATCTTTTTTCCCTTTTATAAAAATGTGAATGAAGAGAAATGAACATGATAGCAGCCTTTAAAAATCCATGCTTCATTATTTCCTCTAGTTGAAAGAAAAAACAAACCTCTCTAACACTCAATGCAGCTCCACCTCTTGAGTCACCATCAAGTTTTGTTAATATAGCTCCCGTAATTCCAATTTCCAGGTTGAATGCAGACACCAAGGCTGCTCAACAAACAATGATAATTAAAAAAAATTAGCTTGACACATAACCACACATGAGTAACATTATGCCTTAATATTTGTAGCCATAAATTCAATACAGATAGAAGTTAAAGTTTTTTCCCAATCATTAGGTGAATGACCGTAAGACAATTACAGAAACATATCCAAGTGCTAAAAACTGGGGTTACAGAATAGCATTTCTGTTCAGTTTCTGAAATCATGCCCAGAAGGGAAAAGACAGGTCTGGTTAGGAGTGTGAGTCGAAGGAAATCCCAAAAGGCTGTCCCTTCTGATACCCAGAAGAGGGATACGTCACCAGGTCTTTCAGAACTGTGATTAACATAATTGAGCAAATTTGATGGAATTCAGCCCATTCAGATTATGATTATCAAGATTCAGTGGAAGCTTTATGAGAATTTGATTATTGGAACGATCTAGAAAGCAACAGAGTATGTTCCAATGCACTTGGGAGAACATCTATATTTATGAATGTTCACAGGGGGGTTTAGGTTGGAATTATAAAACGCTTTACTTTCCTATTCCCACCATTGACTATATGAACAGCTACACGATAGACGCCACTGGTTGTATATAGACATTCCGATTCTAATCTGATCTGTCTGATGGCTATACGATAGAAAATTTCCTTGTGATTGTTGCATCCTATATTACATCCTGTCAATTAGAAAAAGATAACTGAAATGCCAGATTTTCTTTCTTCCATCCCTAAACTTAAAACTGAATACGCATGATGAGTATATATAACCACTAATCTTAAAAAAGAAAGTCACTAAAATAGTTTCTACTCAATCATATGGAGTCGTGTGTGCACAGTTCACGGGGGGGTCTCCTGAGAACCAGGGGATCCACGATAAAATATAGAGTGAAGCAGCCAAAATAATATTCTCAGATACCACCACCTTACAACTGCTTTAATTTATGGAAAGACCCTCAGGATACCAGACATAGAAACATTCTATCCTGACTTAGACAAAGGAATCGTATTGCCTGAGATCAGATATCCATCCAGTGGGGTCCTTAGAGCACAAACCACCATGACGTTAGTTAGCTCCCAGATTCACATAATTATGTCTGGTTGCATCTAGAGGATTCCCAGATGCAGGATTAAGTGGTTGCAACCTTCCCTTTTCCTGCAGAACCACATCACTTGCGAAAGATTGATTCCCTTTCGTTGAGATATTAAATGGGTTCAATGATGTTTGGCTGATTGCGGGGACCTAAAGCTCTTTATGCTTGGTCAATACTCATCTCAAGTGGGGGATAAGTAGCCACACACTTCAAATTACTCCCACAGCAGATTCTTATTGGAAGTTTAAATGATAAGGATTCAACTAGTCTCACAATACACCTCATCTCCATACATTCCACAATAAAATGCCATTTTTCCACACAATCTAGTATGAATCAACCAACAGTCTCGTCTTCAAGATTGTAACCCCCTACTCACAAGTTTATGGAGTGGCTCGATGGTTTACCAAGAAGCTGTGAACCAATGTTTATGAATTCAGTTCTGGCTCCTTCAATTGTGAAACGAAAGAGAAGTGCAGGTAAGTGCAGACTCAGAATACGAAAAAAACACAAGCTGGTGCATTGTTGTCCATTGAAAAGAACAGAATTTCCATAGAGGCTTTAAGCTTCAAGAAAAGTATCCTCAAACACCAGGCTAGGTCTATAGGAAAAAGTGAGAGCCAGGAGAAACAATTGAGATGGGTATAAACTGAAAGATAGATACATAGATGTTATTATTATCCTTGAATGTCAAAGATGACGTCAAGCATCCAATGCAAAACACTTTCATGAACTGTCTAGAAGTAACTGTCAGTGTTCAAGAACTTTATGTGATGGAAAAATACTGAAGCTAGAAAAATCCTATTTTAGGGTAGTAAGAAATGAATGATAGATTTTAACTTTAAACATTCAAACAAGTTTGCAATGAGTGAGGAAATTTACAAGCTGCCTCTTGCCCTGTCATTGCATCTACGACAAGGAAAACTTCTGTGGGATTAAGTACTTGTTTCATCTGCTTCAATTCATCCATCATGCCCTTGTCTACCTAGAGCATAGGAGAAGCATGTATTCAAAATAATAATCAGTATTAACACCAGGCTATATGTGCTGCTCACATATAAAGATATTTTTCATATATATGATATGACAAATTTCTCATAGTCAACATCATGACATATCTTTCATCTATATATCATCACATATGTGTCATATTTCTCTCAAAATAACAATCAGTATTAAGATCATGCCGTATGTGATGGTCACATATTAAGATATATCTCATATATATTAATATAAATTTAAATCACCTAGATTTATATTGAACCAAGACTTGCCACCAACAAAGAACCTATACATTTGGATACAAAATTTTTGAACAAGTAATGATAGGACCAACCTGGAGTCTTCCAGCTGTGTCGACAATGACAACATCTACTGATCTTTTCTTTGCCTCTGATAACCCTTGCTTTGCGATCTCAGCTGGTTTGACCTGGCTTCTATTCTCAAATACATGAACATCCACCTACAGGAAATACATAAAGATGAAGTACAAACATAGTTTTGTATAATGTGAAAAAACGATGTTCATAGAAGTGCAAAGTGTTCAAAAAAAGGAAGAACAAGGATATGACCAAAGAAGAACCTGTTTTCCAAGAGTAACAAGTTGATCTATAGCTGCAGGACGATAAACATCTGCTGCGATCATCATACACTTCTTTCCCTGAATACAAGAATTGAATTTCATATAGAATTCACATCTTAAGAAGATAGCATTGATACACTCCATTATTGTTAACGTTTACATGCCTTTTTCTTCAGATATAAAGCAAGTTTCCCACAGGCTGTTGTCTTTCCCACACCTTGAAGCCCAGCCATAAGGATGACAGTTGGTTTTGTAGAGGCATACTCGATATCAACAAACTCTCCACCCATTAACTTGACAAGCTCATCATTCACAACCTAATCAAATGATCATTTGCAATTCACAAAAGTTCTGAAACTCGTGCGAAATGACACAATTTGTAAAATTTTGGTTGCTGTATGGTCATGTTCATATGATGGCTATAATACAATCATATACCTTTACCAACTGTTGGTCAGGCCTCACTCCTTTGATGACACCAACACCGATGGCTTTCTCTGTCACATTCTTCACGAAGCTTCTCACAACAGGAAGACTCACCTGCAGCACAATGTTTTGTACAAGTTATAGGTCCACCTCTTACATGGATAAATTCAAATAACAAAGAGCTTCAAATGCTGATGCTACATCTGCTTCAAGTAGAGCTCTTCGAATGTCTCGCATAGGCTCCTTAATGTTTTCTCGAGTCAAGACATCTATAAGACAATAGAGAACTAATTATCTTCAGAAAATGGAAATATTCTAATACAATTACAGATCTTGAAGAAAGTTCTAGCATAAGATGGCAATTTATATTGAATTTTAAGACATTAGTGAAGAAAAATGAGCACATAAGACTTGAAATTGAGCTCAAAGTAAAGATGGTTATAGACATCGAAAAAAAGTTCTAGTGTAAGGTATTACTATGCATTGAATGAGTACGAGATTTTAGAAACATTAATGAGCAAATAAATTGTCTTGCAAAAATGTACCTTCTTTCTTGAGTTTGGTCCATGCTTCCTCAAGACTACTTGAAAGTTGATCGAACATAGCCGAGGGAGTACTCACAAGAGGAAATTTTCTCCTTCTCGGCCATCTCTTGCCAAAAGAAGATTTTTCTATCCCCAAAGTAAATGAGAAACCTCCCTGTTTTCATGCGGATTGATTTTCAAGCCTTTCAATCAAAGTAGAAAGATACAGATATGGAGAGCAAAAGAATGGGATGGGAGGAAAGAATATGAATGGATGGAACGAAAAAGCATGAATCAATGGAGTGAAAGAATAGAAATGGATGGAATGCATATGATTGGAATAATAGCTCAACATGAAATGAAAAAATGAGAAGATCTATTCGCTTGATCCTTTTCTTCCATAGGTAACAATCTGAAAAAAACACATAGAGCACGAAAAGAAAGAGAGATGGATAAATGGATTTCATTATCATCATCACGGAGCGTATTTGACTATGAGACCAAAAAATGAGGCATCTTCCTGAACTGGTAAGTGGAAATTCAAGTAATGACTTTAGATGTTCCAGAATTTTACTAATCAGTACAATGCATTTTCAAGAACTGGTAAGTGGAAATTTGATTAATGACGCTAGATGTTCAAGGATATTTCTAGTCAACATAATGGACATTGTAACTGTGAAAAAAGTGTGCATATAGAGATCAAATTTGACTTGTGAGACCAAACACAAGCCATTTTCAAGAACTGGTAAGTGGAGATTTGAGTAATGACGCTAAATGTTCAAGGATATTGCTAGTCAACATAATGGATATCGTGATTGTGAAAAAAGCGTGCATATAGAGATTGTATTATCATAGGCGAAAGTAACTATGACACCAAAAACGAGGCATTTGGAAGAAGTGATAAGTGGAAATTTGAGTAGCGACTCTAGATGTTCATGAATTTTGCTTATCAGCAGAATGCACGTCATGATTATGGAAGGAGTGTATATGTAAGGAATGAACCAGAATGATAATGAGGCAAAGAAACAGAGACAGAATCCGAGAGCTGAAATAAATCAATGGTGCGAAAAGCTTTTCCTGCAGCTTCATTTACAAGACTTTTCCTGCCACAAACAAAACGCGCAGAAACACTGACAAAAGAAGAAAATTGGACAGAAAGGTGAAATGGATATGATTCGAGAGGAGTTTATTCTACCTGAAGACAAGCTTCATTTTCCAAGGAGAGGAACGTCAAAAAATACAAAAAGGAAAGAAAGAGAGCACTCTGGAAAAAATCATGGGAGTGTAATGGGAGGAATCAGCTCGGAGAGAGACGAATGCGAAGAGTCACGACGAGATCCAGAAGCAAAGGAAACGAGATAATGATGAAGTGAAAAGGAAGCAATGAAACGGAAGAACGAGGAAACGGAGAGCGTACCTGGAAGGAATGACTGCTTCTCAGTGGATTGCAGCCGGAGCTGCAGAAGCAGTGGAGGGCAGCCGCCGGGGAGGAGGTCGCGGAGAAGCGAACGGATGCGGAACTCGGTTTGCAGCAGAGATTGACGAAGCGGAAGGGAGAAGACGAGGAAGACGACGACGACGACGACGACGGAGAAGAAGAAGAAGAAGAAGAAGGAGAGTGAAGAAGCTCCATCGCTCTCTCCATACGAGAGAACCGAAAGACTTATCATCATCAACAAAAACTGTCTTGAAGACAAAAACACTTACGGCGGTATTTTTTGCAGGATCAAATTCGACTGTCAAACTGAACTGAATCAACTTGATTTCTTCTCCATTTTACTAAATCCTGCAAGTCCTCGATCTTCCGATTGCTACACAAAGTCCATCGAACAGAGAACCCGTTATGCATGCACGACGGGATCCGACTTGTTAATAACAAAGATCCCAAATGCGCTAACCCACCAAGCATTCGAACTCTCCTTGCGATTCTAACCTACAAAAGCAAAACATTCCACCAATATGGCTGCGACAGATTTGATCAAGCCATTTTTCTTATGCAAGCAATACGGCTTCGACAGATTTCCACCAATATGGCATTCGACAGATTTGATCAAGCCATTTTTCTTATGCAAGTGGCAGGATCACCTGATCAGCAGAGGCAAAGGAGGATTCGGATGCACCGATACCGCTCGAAAGTTCGCATTATTCCTTTCTCCAAAGGACGATTCAAGGTCTGCTTGTTAATTAGCAAAGCTCCCGAACACAACACACTGTCTTTGTTTATTTGCTAACCTACCAAGGGTTCGAACTCTTCTTACAAAATTTAACCTGCAAAAATGTTCCGGGTTCGGATACACTAATACCTCTCGAAAGCTCGTATTATTTCCTCTCTCCGAAGGACGATTCCAGATCTGCTACTCATCGACCGAAGGTCACAAGAAGAAGAAAGAGCCAAGGAAAAATTACCTTTGAAAGAACAAGGTTTTGAACTGTTTCTCAGACTGCAGAAACAGAGCTTTTGAACGGAGAGAAACGGGGGCTATTTTGGAGATTCTGAAACATTCGAGGATCGAAGCGCAGGGGTACATCGTCGGAGATTCGGGAAAACTCCGAAAGAACGTGAACAGAAGAGGAGCAATTCCTTCGTTGGATCTTCTGCAAAATCCTCGCTCGAAGGAAATCGGAGCATGCGAACCGCTGCAGATCCATGGCTTCGGGGCTGAAATTGCTCGACGGCTCTGAGCTCGCCTCCCTCCTCTCCTCCATCTACGACGAAGATCCACAATTGCGCCACATATTCGACGAAGCCCGGGGTCACCATGGCTTCGATCATCACGATGAAGTCAAAGAGCGAGAACCAGGAGAAGACTTGGTGGACTCCTCCCAGTTCCTCTCTATCGCCTCGTCTCTCATCAACCAAGCTAATGGCGGAGCTCGGCTTCCCCCGATGCTCATGGACGAGGCTCTTCGAAGCACGCAAATGGATCTTTCTTCTCCTTCCGATGACCACGACGTTAGTCAAAAGAAGAATGCGGTCGTGATGGATCGTCCTACCTTTGCATCGAAGCTTGACGAGCTTCTTCGTTACATCATCAGAGCATTGCAAGGTAAATTAATGGGAGCTCATGCAGTAAACAATCTGTAATCCATTTGTGTGCGTGCAAAGTGAGATATAGTGATGATGATGATGATGATTGTTTCATACACCCAAACAAGCTTCTGAATCTCTAATTAGCGAATCCTAATATAAAACGAGCCTTATGTATGTGCCTGTAAGGAGGATCTGTAAGATCAGTGTGATTCGTTGCTAATGATCCTTCTATATTAGTAGGTGTCTGTTGGTATTGTCTCCCCTCTGCACTGTTGAGGTCTCTCCATTCACTAGTCTGTGTAGATTTATGTTCCATTCGTAAACACAGAACAAAGACAAAGGTCAACAGAAAGGAAAACCTTTTCAGAAAAAGATCAGTCTTTGTGGCACCAGCATCTTATAGCCCATGGAATTGTTGTAGTTTATGCTATTAGAGGTGCAGAGGACATTCTCTACAGCTGACGGTGGACACACATTGCCAGTGTTCTAAAAGATAGATCTGCCGAGAATAAACCTAGCCTCCAAGCAAGATCGCATTTATTTTGCTTCCTATGGTTTCAAACCTTGCCAAGCATTTAGGAGGTTCTGCTGTATTATATATCACAAGTTCAGTTAATATGAATGAGGGTGAATAGTCATGTTTGATACTTTATTTTAGTCTTTCCTTTGTCATGTGTCTACTCTGGACTTGTAAACATTTGCAGAGATGGTGACAAGTTTGTCATTCGTAAAGACAGAATTCTAACATTATCTCCAAAACGCCAATTTTTTCAATGAGTTCCTTGAATGTTGTAACATAAATTTGAAGCTGTTTTATTCCTCAAATGGAAACACCAATTCTTTATGAAAGATGCAAAGAAGAAAGCTTTGTGCCATAATTATAAGTAGAGACATTGAATTGCAAAATATTGTTATCACTTTTGTGTGTATATTGCTAAAAATTTATGCACGAGTCGCTTTGCTGTGAAGAAACATGAATTTTTTGATGGGTTATTTTTAGCAGAAAATCCATTGGTTGTGTCTGTTACGGATGGATCTGCCATAAAGGCATCCTTGGAGGATGAGGATGATTTTGCCATGCTGGCAGAGAACTTGTTTACAGAATTGGATATACAGGACAGCGGGAAGATTAGTACAAATGCATTCCGCACTGCATTGTCGAAGATGGGGTTGGAGATGGGTGTTCCTGATCCATCAGGTTAAGAACCATTCCATAGATTCTCATGGATTTTATATTATTGTTGTTAATTTAGAAGTCTCTTTTTCTGATTCTTTTTCTTTTTCTTTTTCTTTTCCATGTAATGTAAATTTGACAAAAAGCCTTATTTGTTTATTCCTTTTAGAGATACTTATTTACTGTGTGATTTGATGAAAAACAAAATCGGATTGCATCCATGTTTTCTGGGACTTTGCAGCAAATACTGAAGCTGAAACGATGATTGCATCCATCTTGAAAAAGCATCTTTCTGGAGAGGAAGAGGAAATAGGCCAAGCACAATTTGCAGTGCTTCTTCAAGTGATTCTTGAAGATCTGGCAGAGGCCCTCGCTGCTAATCCAATTACTACTGCATTAGATTTGAATGTGAACAATGGATTTCAATTACAGAAGGTAAGTCATTCTAAAGCAAATGCATTCTCAAAAATATATGTTCTTTTCTTTCCTACAGTTGTTTTTTGCTTATTAGGAAATGTGTAGGTATGTTAAAAGTTCAACACAATTAATGAAAATAGAAGAAAATTTGGCCGACTACATACTTCAAGGAAGCATTTTCTCCATGGTTAAAAAAATGAAAGAAACTTAGGATTTTTTACATGCTGTATATATTTACTATGAACTCATAACAAAAACTTCCAACTACTTTGTATGTCGAACAAAGTTGAGGAAGGTGCAATATTTTCATTAGTTTTTTATGATGGCTTGACTCTCCAAGGAAAATGAGATACGAAATCTTTGAAGTTTGGTATATCAAATTTAATTTCACATGGAAATGGAATTCTCTTTCTTAACTTTATAGCGGAAAAGAGAAACATGTAATGTTAAACTTATAAGCATGAAAACTTAAGATAATGCTCTTAGTTTTATTGATATAAAAGCGTCATGAAGGAAAAACTTTCTATTGTTGAAAATTTTGTAACAGAATTAATCATAATACATCTATTTTGAATGACTGCAGTTGCTTGATGATGAAGAACTCTTTATCAAGGTAGCTGAAAATATGTTTGACGAGTTTGATACATCGAAGGATGGAAAGCTTGATAAAAATGAGTTGAAAAGCCTTCTTGCAGCAAGAGGTGAAGAATGGGGCTTGCCTCC
>JBBBWG010001204.1:17714-29023 GCA_037176905.1 Azolla pinnata
TCGAAGGATGGAAAGCTTGATAAAAATGAGTTGAAAAGCCTTCTTGCAGCAAGAGGTGAAGAATGGGGCTTGCCTCCAAAAGACTCTAGTGAGCATATGGAGCAACTTTATATCGATTTGTTCTCAGTGTGTGATGTGGACAATAGCGGTGTACTTGATAAGGTAGAATTCCAGGTACTTTTAAGAGAGATTTTCGACACATTTGCTGCACAATTGAAATCAACTCCAATTTTTAAACCTAGGAGTGAGATCCGTTATGTTTTGCCTACTTCTTGATACGACACAATAATAAATTCAAAAGACTGGGAAAATAATTTTGTGCAGCTAACTCTGCATGATTTCTGAGGCTGAATTTTCTCACAAAATACTTAAGGCATTTCCTTCAGGCCATATAATATATGGAGCTTTATCAAAAGATTCCAGCGTTTATCCATCTAAATTAGTTACCAAGATTCCGCAGTAAGATCCACCAACTTTAGTAAGGACATTTTATTCAACAAAAATTGCAGTTTAAGTATTATGGGCATTGGAATTTGTAATGGGCTCATGTTTTTTGGAGACAACTGCCACTTTGATAGAAATTTGGCACAAGGTTTGCATATATGCCACCCTTGTGGAATCATCAATCCCATAGCAAAACGTTCTTGTATACCCTACGTATCTGGTTTTATTCTCATTTATACAAAGTCGCAATTGTTATTTGTTGAAGATAATAGATAGATTTTTATCAATCATCAATCAATTTTGATAGGCATGTGCACTATCAACCATTGCACATATGTAATAAAGATTGAAAGACAAAAAGGCAGTTCGGTAGGCAGTTATTATCAAACGATTTTTCTTTGTTAGTATGCCATCATTAAAGAGTTGGAATCATGGATACTGATTAATAATATGCAATTATCATCAAGTAATGGTTCTTAGTCCAAAATGCTCCAATGGATGCCATTCAATGCATGCGTTCCAACTACTAAAGATATGGCATCTGGTAATAGGAAGATCTATTAGCTAGTTCACATAACATAAATGGCGAATTGAAATGGTGATCTGAGACTTGAACTTAGTTAGATCAGCTCATTAAAAATAAAAAACGAAATGGCAATTAAATTCATGAAATATACTTGATAAGCGCCAAATACAAGCAGTGCGATTCGAAAATATGCTCTGCTAGCACTTGTGGGTTTTGATAAGTAAATATCATGAATTATGGCCTTACCCGAAAAAAGATAGCCATCAAGGCAGAATAGGCAAAGGCCGGAACTCTATCTATCAATAACCAATAATTTATGGACCACAATGTCCCATGGTCGTAGGTTAGTAGGTACAGCTATTCTGCGAAGATCAGGTCAATGGCATCTATATTGCTTTGAAGAATTGGTTGAGTAAGAAATCATGCTTGTAAACCCATTAAAAAAATAAAAATGAGGCAAGAAATGAGAGTCACAAGAGGCATCTCCAAGGGCAAGATATTAAGCTACTGTTACAATCTGCTAGCACATGCTGATTTAAAGAAAAAAGATAATGAGCAATAATAATATACATGCTTTACTGTGTTCATGGCCTTGTACAAATATAATTTTCAACTTTTACCCTTCTCGGTTTCTTATCTTTTCCCATTCCTGGGTTAACCATATAAATTTGATAACATTCTGTGTGGGCCTAGAATAAAAAAATGATACACCTTTGGTTTAAGGCCGAGAACAAATTCAATGTGTTAACTAAAAAGAATTAGGACCAAGCCGACCAAGAACACATAAATCGAAAAATTTTCATAAAGTAACATCACCTTCTGGGTTGTTGAATACTCAAGTAATCTGTTTCCATTATAATAAAGAAAGCGGATTCCATGCACGGACTTTCTCTTCTTCAAATCCTGGAAACTCTTTATTTTCTGTACCCAATGCCGAAGAAGTCTTTGCATTACTCGAGGATGTAGTAGTAATAGTCTCTGGACTAACAGTGATTGGTTGATCTGCTGGCTGAAAGTGCTTCTCCAACCACCTATCCATCTCCCACAGCACATGCATGATACTCTCCCTTGCACTGAATCCATGGCTCTCCAAAGGAAGAATAACAAGGCGGCATGGCACACCATGACCCTTTAAAGCACTGTAAAACCTTTCTGACTATAGATAGATACACAAAAAAAATACATGATCAGAGCCACATAGAAATCATATAAAAAACTCTATGTTTATTTCTGTCCTTTAAACCCTTCGCTTTCATTCTCTTTATTCACTTGTTTTTTCCCCTTCCTTCAATCTCTACTTTAGCTTATTTGGTTTTTTATATGTTCTTTTATGTATAAACAAAAGAATGATATATAGTACATTCACAGCCTACCTGTAAAGTCAACGTTCCCGAGTTGTTGTCTTCCTCTCCATGAATTAAAAGAAGAGGCCTCTTTATTTTGTTGGCCAACATGAAAGGACTCATGCTGATGTATGTTTGGGGTGCCTCCCATAGAGTCCTTTCCTCATTCTGCAATACCATCATGGGATGGATTCAGCTCTAAAATACCATCATGGGATGGATGTTTTATGATGGACGAGTAAGCACATAAAGGGCTTATATGCCACCATCGCCATATCATAGCAATGTCATTTTACATCATGGATGAGGAGATCAAAATCAAGTGGTCCATATGCCAGGGACAAAAAGGTGCAGTGAGAAGAACTCATCTCTATGTAAACGATCTGATTGAGATCAAGAGGTGCTTATGTGTGATTATGAGGCAAGATAATAATAGAAAACTTTCAGATCATTGATTCATCTCAGGTTGTTGCTGCATGACAGTCTCACGCTAGACGTTCTAGCAACTTCTTTGATTAACACAGTGACCTTGACGCATTTTGAAAGTATTTCTTCACTCCAGTTCCTACTGATGTGATTATGGAAGTTTCTCTCACCTGAAATCCAAAGGGAGTCAAGGTTCGATTGTATGCACCAGCACGGGCAATTCCACAACAAAACAAGTGGGGAGCGTGTGCTAGCAGATTTGCTGTCATAAACGCTCCATATGAATGACCACCGACAGCAATACTCCCTGCTCGAGCTACCTAATAAATTCAATAGAATAATGATAAGAGTGATCATAACAGACCATTTCATTTAGAAATATCAGTATGTCATACCCCTCTCTTAATCACTTCATTGACAGCAGCCTCAGCACTGGCAACTAACTGTTCAACATACCTGCAAAAAATGCAAAATTTAACAAAAAATCTGGAGCAAGAAATGTATCAGACACTTGAAGAACAAAAGTCATGATAAAGACCTATCATTTGCTTCCTCATTCCCCTCTCCAATAATAGGGATTGTAGGCCCATCTAATACTGCAAATCTGCATATATCAAAAGAAGAAGGGATCTTCAGAGGTTAAATCATTTAAAGGTAAATGAGGTTACAAGTGATTAAAATGCTATTAATGAACTGGATACTAACCCTCTGGCCAGCCACAAGAGAGGTGAAGTCGCCCCAATGCCTGCAAACTCATTTGGTGAACCACGAATTTGCCCTGCCATGTCCTTGTTTTTGAATTCCCCTGGGTATGACCAGACAATTAGTGGCAATGGGCCATTCTTTGTTGGGTCATATGCTGGGGGAGTATATAGTATTGCACTGAGTTGCACACCATCTTCTCTTGGGTACTTTATAAGCTCTTTCTTCAAATCAGCTAGCTGTGGATATGGATGTGGAAAGTTGGTAATCTGCTTGACCCTATAATCTGGCCAGTATAGCATAAAGTATTGAGGTCGGTCTGTCTGTGACTCTCTAGAATACAAGATTTTGAGTTTATCATATTCTAGATCTGAATCACAATAATCAGACATCAGTGAAACCACCGATTCATAGTACTTCTCCTTAGGGCTTTGCCAAATGCGGTCTTTCTCTTTTGTGTAGCTGCAATATTTCAGAAAGTATCACAATTCATCAAATGTCTATACACACCTCAGCTGAAAGAGAATCAGCAAGAAAAGATGGATTGAAAATACTTACGGGTCTAGAAGATCAAGGAAGGGAATATCTCCCTCAGGAGTGGCCCCATCCCCACTCAGAAGTAAGTACTTTTTTCCATCATTCTTTCGAACCCATCCAAGGACATATGTTCCGAGAGATGTTCTTCTCAGCATTGGTGAGCCTGGATTAGAATACACATCCTCTGATGATCTATCAAACAAAACTTGCGCCTCTTGCTTGATTTCTGGAGAAATTATCCATGTCCTTGTCTTTCTTGTCTTATACCACGATTCATACACTAATGCAAATGAATCATCACCCCAAACGATTCCCCTATACAGAACAGACTTAATGAGCACATTTGCAGAAAATATATGTCCTTATTAGAGAAAAGTTAAAAGCTTCATACCCATAACGTAAATCAAGCTGATGAAGTATTTTCACACTTCCATCACCTTCTGCCTCCGCACTCTGAGTGTATATGATATCACGAGGGGAAACGTCTACTCTTGCATCCCCACCATCTTGTGTCTCAACCCTAGTTTATGAACATAACACACAAACAACGTTCAAATTAAGTACAATAGCAAATCACTGCAGAGTGAAACCTTATGCTGTTATCCATCTTTGCACAATCAATGTCAGGGATAACTCTTTAAATTACTTGTCTTGCATTTGCAAAAGAGGCTCCTCCTGTTTAAAATACAGAGCCGCCTAGATCATAATGGCCATAAGAGTCAGATCAATAACTGACCAATAAAGCATTGAATCTTTGTCTGAGCGCCATCCAACAGATCGTTTCCCTTTTCTGACACTGTTGAAAGCTATTGGAATATCTTCTGCAAGGGGAAGTCTACAAATCTCTCTTACAAACTCCCCATTCTTCCGCCATAACTCAACCTTTTTTGGAAACCGTCCACATGGCACTGTAAAGGAATAGGGTTTCTCTATCGATGATACAAGAAGGTATTTCCCATCAGGCGATGGCTCCACTGAAGTATAGATTGCTGGTGACCGAAATGGTGCAATACTTCCATCCAAGGAGACAAGGACAAGCTGTGAGGTAGTATAATAATCAAACAAGTCTTCATCGTGTTTATCTTTTAAAAGATCTTGATATGTGCGAGCTTGAACAACTTTGCCCCCTTCATTTGTTTGTATCTTTGGACTGCCTGGAACTTTGGGCTTCTTAGGCACTTCCCCTCGGTTCTTTGGGATTGTACACGCAAGCAAGGTCGAATCATCTAGCCAGGTGTATCTGCAGCAAGGGTTTAAGAATAAGAACACACTGCCTAATATTTGTATTCAGGAAAGTAAGTGAAATCTTCCTGATGTGCAGAGGATTAAGGGAGAAACTCACGAGTCAAAAATAGTGTTCAAGCTAAGTTCAGGTGGGCCAAAAAGCTTTCGAGCTTGTCCAGTGGAAATGTCTGCTACCCATAATCCCAGCTTACTAGATCCATTTTCTTCCTAGATAAGCATGTCATTAGAAATGCTCGCACATCATAGAAGTTAGATCATACTTTTTAACTCTTCTTACAAACCTGGTTTCCTCCAGGACGTACACCAAATGCCAAGTGGCGCCCATCTTTTGACCTGGCATTCAGGATATAAATAAGTGTTGAAAACTTGATATAGCTGTTGAGCTATGATATGTTCAAGAGAACCAAATTATACTGAAAAAGCCCAGTATAACTTTAGGATGTACTCATATTGCACAAAAATTAAATACCATGATATATAGTTTATTTTGACTGATTCAGGAAGCCCCACAATCTCAAACTCTTCGCTTAAGCTCCCATCTTCCAAAAGAGAGTGAACAGTGATGCCAGTGTAGAAGGACCTGCAATCTTATGTCTCTTTTAGATGAATGAAAACAAAAGGACGGAAAAGCAGGATTTGTATGCACATTATCAAATCTCCGAGTATTCAAACATAGTCCCAAAAATTGCAATTTAGTCATTGGACAAACCTTGTTGTTCATTTAATTGCGGATCCAATATAAAAAATTAAGAACTCTCTAGAACATTGCTAATAATACCAAAGCTGCAGTCCTCAGAGCTTGCTAATAGATACTAATCCTGCCCATGAACTTTCTACATCAGTGTGATGCGCATATTTTTGAAATTTGGAAAGTGTTGAAAGTAGTAAATCAATATAAGTATTAATGTGGGACTTGTGTGATTCGGCAAGCATACTATGTTAATAAGGTATGATCTAAGATTCAGGCAGCCTATGAAAGCATAATTTCCTGCGGGCACCCAACTCCCAACTCCAGTCCCTAATGGCGCATTATGCTATACATGTTTCCAGAGGATATAGTGAACTGGTAGCAAGTAACATGAAGGACAAAAAACATTGACATAAAATTGATTCAATAGAAAATAAGTGGAAACTGAAGATGAAGACAGTACTTGGAGGAGGAAAGCAATGTTACAATCAAGTCCTGGTCGGAAGCATGAATCTCATTTGGAAGATTTTAACAGAGATGTAGCATGAATTTATGAGACCATGGTTAAGGAAGCCCAAAAAATGAAGGTGAATTGTTAGTACAGCTGTAATAAAAAAATACAACATAACACCGTAAATATGTACACATGCACTCTTGAGAAAAGGGTAATTAATTTTCTCTATTTCAAAATCCAAGATGGCCTTATATGAACGACAGAAATGAGGATGAAACAACATTCTCTATTTCAAAAAGTGGATGCGTGGAAGCATTGTCAAAACCATGGAAATGACGACAAATGACTATTTTCATTCAGGTTGCATATTTTCTTGCATCAAATGATACTCACTCAAACACTTCCTCCAACAGTGATAAGAATGTGAAATCCAACAGTGAATTGAGTTGTATCGACTTCATTGGGGCATAGAAAAATTTAATAGATCTCCATGCTTTGGGAATATGACGGATTTGAGACAATGAGCATGATAGTCCTGAGGTATGTTGTAGGACCTACGAACGTTGCAGAAAATTTTGGACTAAGAAGTGTACAGTAGCATTAGATTAAGAAGTGTGAAGTAGCATTCAGCCACAGTACAGGAAGTTGATCATAGAAGACATAACGGTTGCAAATAGAAGGGAAATTGTGGAACTTTACGTAAAAAATTACTGCATCATGTAGTTAATTGCAAACAACAGTATTGATTTTGGTCCTGAAAATTTGCTATCAGGCTTACAAACTGATGCTAAAAGACCTCTACGCTTAATGACGCTTGTACTCAAACAAGACTTAAAATTGCTTTATCAGTCTGAAAGGATTAAACTTCACAGAATGGCTGAAAGTATTTTAAATGTCATTTTAAAGGCTGCCAAGGATTTAAACTGAAGTAAAACGCTGCAGGATCACAACTTTAAACAAATTGTCAAGAAATGAGTAGATTGTGAATGGTTTGAAAGCTCAAATTAACAAGCTAAAAAGGCATGTAAATGGAGCTCCATTACTCACATTCGACTTCTTGTATTGAGATCGGCATCTATTCTCAATCCTCCAAGCTTGAGTTCTGAGATTGCGAGGTCTGAGAGAGTAGGCAATGATCTTCGCTTGAGAAACAGTATCTTGTCCCTCTGAGGTGAAAAAGAAAGAGCTGGTATTGGAGGAGCATCGACTATCTCTTGAATCTCACGTGGTGGAAGCCGATAACCTAAAGCATTCTCATCCTCCACCACTGAAGCACAGATAAAGAAGGCCACAAAACATGTGTAAAAGAGAGTGGAAACGGAAACGTTAACCCTAACAGTATCCATTATTCCTCCTTCTCAAGAAAGGACGCCATAACAATGATGTGTGCAGTTTGAAACCATTGCCTTCAAGAGGCAGTAGAAAGACTGATTAAAAACTGGAAATGCGAAACAGATCCAGATCGCGGGCATTCCCCTTCCAAAATAAACGACCAGAATGGGTGCCAAGAGACGATAAAAACAGTAGATGTGTGTCTTAATCCCGAAATCCTACTTAGTAAACAAGAAAAGATAAATGGAACGTGAGCAGAAAAGGAGGACTGGTGTTTCATATGGAGAACCCTAACCCTAAAAACCGGAACTTTACCGATTACCTGGAACAGTGGAGACCTGAGAGCTGATGGAATGCACTCGATTCATCTTGAATCTGCCGAATAAGTACTGGTTTATACTTCTCCAATGGTGCAGTGACGTTATCTGCTGCGCATGTGAAACCGCCGAAGATTGAAGAGAGGTCGAGCTGCGGCGATGACCATGGCAATGACGGGGAGGAGGAGGAAGACGAAGGCGAGGATGGAGATGGAGGAGGTGAGGATGGAGGGATGAGAGGAGGGGGCGACAAGCACAAACGGAGAGGAGGAGTGGAGAGGCGGAGGAGGGAGAAGGCGCAGAAGAAATGGCCGAGAAGCGAGGCATGACCATCATCACCTGCGGGAAGCTGATGATGCTGATCGTATTCTGATGCTGATGATGCTGGTGATGGTGATGATGATGATGATGGTGATGATGATGATGCTGATGGTGGTGATGGTGGTGATGGTGATGATGATGATGCTGATGGTGGTGATGGTGGTGATGGTGGTGATGGTGATGATGCTGAGCATGGTGATGATGGTGAGTATGTGATGTGGTGATGATGGTGAGTATGGTGATGTGGTGATGATGGTGATGATGGTGATGACGGTGGTGATGGTGATGGTGTTGGTGGTGGTGGTGATGATGATGCTGGTGATGGTGATGATGCTGGTGATGGTGATGATGTTGGTGGTGATGATGATGTTGGTGGTGATGATGATGATGATGCTGGTGATGATGATGCTCGTGGTGATGGTGATGTTGGTGATGGTGACGATGATGCTAGTGGTGATGATGATGCTGGTAATGGTGATGATGGCGATCGTGGTGGTGATGGTGATGGCCTTAGTGACGGTGGCAGGCGATGATTATGTTGTCGCCCATGATGATGATGGTGATGCTGTTGGTGATGATGATGTTGGTAATGATGATGATGGTGATGGCCATGGTGGCGATGGTGATTATGTAGGCCGATGATTATGTTGCTGCTCGTGATCACGACGATCATGATGATGATGTAGGGTGATGATTATGCTGCGGCTCGTGATGATGATGATCGCGGCGGTGATGATAATGATGGTGCATGTTGATGAGATGATGCCTATAGTGATGATGATGGCAAGGGTGGTGGTGATGACTATGATGGTGAGTGATGATGGTGCTACTGCTCGTGAACGATGATGATGATGGGGATGATGGTGATGATGCTACTGCTGCTCGTGGATGATGGTGATGGTGGGGATGATGGTGATGGTGGTGATGGCGATATTGGTTGATTATGATTCTTCGATCAGAATGACTCGTTCTAATGTTGTGAACTCTCGAGGGAACCTTGTTAATCTGTGACCAACGTCGGGAGCTGGTAATATGTCAGGAGTTGGTTGGTATATAAGTTTGATGACGAAGAGCCCATGCCATATGATGATGCTCTGGAGAATTCCAGCAGTGGCAACCAACAACTATCAGTAAGCTAAGGACATTGAAGAACTCTAGCAGTTGTCTGAAGTCGGTAAGGAGGCGTGTGAGAAGGCATCCTCAGCTAATTGACAGCAGCAAGATCTCGTCAAATGCCTATGAAATATGCTAATCGGGGTGGTGCTTATCGCTTATACATTGGGGTTTTGAGGCGATTAGAAAGGCATTCAATGGCTTCCCATGGTTGATCCTTGGGTAGATACCCTAACCAATCCGCGGGATAGCTTGATTTGTTGTGCACAATTCTAGATATATCTATCAAACATTGACACCGTCTAACTCTTAAGCCCACACATGCTTCGGCAAACAACTAACTGGTTCAAATCATTAGGTGGAATCGAAGTGATCGAAGTAAAGGAGGAGACAATTGAGTTTGAAATCCCTCAAGTCAAAGGATTGCTATCGATTTAATCAAGTAACCAAATCGAAGACAAGTCATTAAGGTAGTGAAACTGAGCCGATGAGTCCTCTACCTGATTCATCTACTATGATGATGACATTTAGCAATTGTTGCGGAACCTGAAAGTTCCTTAGTTGCAAGAACTCTTGGTTCTCTATAGAAAACAATTCCAGATCTCAGTACAAAGGTGACCAAATCAAACCCATCCAACATTAGATCAAACAAAGAATGTCAGACGATGACATTTTGAAGAATTTGAAGTCAGGCGATGATGTTGTTTGATGAACTATCCGAATGCATTCCGTGGAAAATGTCTAATTCAACATAGCTAAGCAAGGCCAAGAACAGGAAACTCATGTCCTTAAAACTGTATCGATTATCAGCGAATGGAAAAAATATCGTTGCCGTATTACTATTCGAAGAAGTCCTTTCATTTGAAGAAATTTCTAGGCTAAGAGATTAATGCAAGGTGCCAATGCAATGCCAAATATACAATTAATACAAGAGATATTGCCGTATAGTATCAGCGAAGGCCTGATTTCCCTTATCCGTAAAAGGTCTAACAACGTCAACCAATGTAAGGGAAGTGGAGGCCAATAACTTTCATCTAATCATGGTGAAGATTTTATACAAATGGTAGGACGAGTTTAGTTTCAGGATGAAAAACATTGGCTCAGTTTTTACATCAACAAGTCAGAAAGACGCGACAAACCTCTTCAATTCATCGGATTGACCTCTTGCCTCTTGTATGTTTTGTCTCATGAATTGTATCAGGTTAAGTAGACGTTAATATATTTTTCTTGCTTTTTGCCACCAACATCTGCTTATCAGTTGGTTGATGTTGCATCATCACTAGAAAATAAGGGCTTTGGTAGTGAGTCTGTTTCTTTTTTTTTCTCTCTCATAAAAAGATTCATACTAGTATTAATGAGTTGCACTTTACAAATTGATCAAGCATAAGCAACTACAAAAATTGTGCTCTTTTGATTTAAGTTTTATTGTTTCTTATTCCTATGACATAGAGAAATGTGAAATGGTGGTTTATCAAATACAATTGTCAAGCAACAACTCACATTTGATGTCAACTAGAAAGATAACCCTTTAAGTATTATTGATAATGATGTATCTAGATGAAATTATATAGCACCTAAGTGATTATTTTTGCCATCGACACACACAATGATTCTGAAAAGAGAACACGAATGAAGTGAATCCTCACTAGAAACGAGCAAACTCCTTTCACACACTATGTATGTGTAGAGAAACCAGGAAAGAGAGCAAAAGAAAACTTGGCTCTTGTTACTTGTCCATGTAAATCCTTGATTTGTACATTGGTTTGAACTGTAGGCAGTCGAAACCAGGGAAAAACAGAACAAAAAGAAGAGAAAACATTCACCATAATCATCATAACCACCACCACCATCACCATCATCA
>JBBBWG010001215.1:5766-35662 GCA_037176905.1 Azolla pinnata
AAACCCTGTGCATAAATTAGCTATTAGCTGTTAGCAGCCCCAGAAACCCTAATCTTTAAATTGGCTATTAGCTGTTAGCAGCCCCAAAACCCTGAGCATAAATTAGCTATTAGCTGTTAGCAGCCCCAAAACCCTGAGCATAAATTAGCTATTAGCTGTTAGCAGCCCCAAAACCCTGAGCATAAATTAGCTATTAGCTGTTAACAGCCCCAAAACCCTGAGCATAAATTAGCTATTAGCTGTTAACAGCCCCAAAACCCTGAGCATAAATTAGCTATTAGCTGTTAACAGAGCCCCAAAACCCTGAGCATAAACTAGCTATTAGCCCTTCACTCTAACCTAAAATCCCCAAACCCTTGAACCTAAATGAGCTATAAGCCCTTAACCCTAACCTAAAAGCCCCAAACCCTAATTTCTTAAACACCTAATAGCCCAAAACCCTGAACCCAAAATAGCTATTTGGCCCTTTAACCCCAACCTAAAAGCCCCGAATTCTGAACCCGATTCATCATCTTACCCTGATATGTAACATGTATTATATTTATGACCGATCGATCCCCCCCACCCCCCTTTTGGTCCACGTATTGATTAACAGCTCTGCTAATTACCCTGTTGTAACAAGCCTGCATGTGATTAAATATTTGTAAACAAAATCAGCGTTTGATTGAACATTATTTAGAACCAAGCAACAAAGTGTATTTTTAGAACTGTGTTATTCTGCTCTGACTGGTGGCTATGTAAGGTTTTGCCAGGCTTTCTATTGGGATCAGACAAGTGATCGAAGCCAAGAGTCGGATTGAACCAAATCTGATTCAGAATCCTTTGCATGGGTTTGCTAATGATTCGAAAACATGCTGGTTGTTCTTTTACTCGGGTGATCAAGAGTTTCGAGGGGCTTCGAAGACCAAGATCTTTGTTCCTTATCTTAACACAAGCCCTTCTTTTCTGTTTAACTGCATTTCTTTGTCATCAGATCCCTCTGCTTTTGCACCATGTCTGAGAGCTCTACAGGAATATATGATATATGCCTGCATGATGTTTTATGTGTGTGTATGTAAAGAGCCAGAGTTAGATACTCTATCCTCCTCCTCCTCCTTCTTCTTCTTCTTCTTCTTCTTCTTCTTCTGCTGCTGCTGCTGCTGCTGATGGCTAAAGAAAACCAACGAACGTAGCGACCATCGATCCTCCGAGCAAAAGCCCATGTCGAAGCCATGGCTCCTCGCCCACCTCAAGCACCGTCTGCCGCCTTCTAATTGCAGAGGCGGGCGGAATTCACGCATCCTGCTTCGTCAAGCGCTTCTGCACTCCCCGCACACCTCCCGCCTCACTTCTCCGCCATTGTGCGAGGAATCGAGGACAACCCACCTCGACATCCGCCGGCTTTTCTCGGGGAAAGGTCGGAATTCAGACGAGGAGGTCGACCTTGGAAATGGGCTCTCAAATGTCACCAGGAATGGCGGCCTTCTGAAAGAGATCTGCAGAGCTACAGAAGGGAATGGCTGGACGCAGCACACGGAGGATCTACTCGAGCCTTACGAGGCGCAGATCTCTTCTCGCCTTGTGGCTATGGTGATCCTCCAGAAGCCTGTAGCCGTCGCTCAACGCTTCTTCGAGTGGGCAGATCAGAAGGTACTTCTTGATTTCCATGCTTATCATGCTCTCCTGAAGAAACTGGGCGAATTCAAGAGATTCTCGGAGATGTGGTCCTTGCTAGAAACCATGAAAAGACGCAGGTGCGAGATCAGTTCAACCACATTGTGCATCATCATTAGAGCTTATGGGGCAGCTGGAATGACCCATGAATGCTTGGTAGTCTTCTCGAGAGCACATCAATTCGACGTCGATCTCGATGCCGATCTGTATACTACCCTTCTTGGAGTGCTTTTCAAGGCTAGGATGATCGATCAAGCGAAGTTCACCTTCGGAAGAATGCTGCAAGACATTTCGGATGTGGATTCGTCGGCTTGGGCCATCGTTATCCGGGGATTCGGCATGAACGGGTGCGTCCGAGAGGCTGAAAAATGCTGGGATCGGATGGTCGACAGCGGGTTCAAGCCCAAAGTGGTTCACTACAATTGCCTTATCGAGGGGTTTTGCGAGTCGAGATCGATGAACAAGGCTTTGTTTACGCTGGCAGCGATGCAAGATGAAGGCTTGAAGCCAAATGCGTACACCTTCAATCCGATTCTCGGTGCTCTGTGCAAGGCAGGTAGGTTCTCCGAAGCTCTCAACATATTCTTCGGCATGAGAAGCTTTTGTGCCCCAAATCAAGCAACCTGCAATATACTCCTGGAAGGGCTGTTCTTGAACAGGGACGTGGAGAGGGCATGCGAACTCTTCGGATTGATGGAGGAGGAAGGACTCGTTGATAACCGGAGCTATTTCCTTCTAACATCCGGCCTTAAGAAAGCGAAGGAGACGGAGAAGCTGCTATCGATATGCAAAGCACTGAATGCAAAGCACGGCGATGCCTACGATGTGATCTTGAACACTTTGCTTCAGTGCTTGTGCGAGGCCCACGACGTCGACGAAGCCGTCGAATTCTTCCACGGATTGAAGCGCCCCAACGTCGCATCGCACGCGATGATGATAAACTGCTACTGCAAATCAGGGAAGCTCGACGAAGCAATGGCGCTCCTCGCCGACATGGACAGGAGGGATTGTGAGCCCAATGCCTTCTGCTACACCCCGCTGTTGGGGGCTGCGTTGAGAGCCGACAGGATCAACGATGCGCTGAGGCTGTTCGACGAGATGGTTCGAAGAGGCATCGAGACGAACGAGATCACGTGCGGATTCCTTCTCAGGAGATTGGCGCTGGCGAATCGGGCGGATGACATCGTCAAGGTTTGCGGGCACGTGATGGATCACAGCATCGCGATCAAGTGGCAATCGTTGTGCCCCCTGATAAAGAATTGGAGGAGCGCAGGAAGAGCCGAAGAGGCTGAGACACTGATAAGAGCAATGGTGAGGCAAGGATGCATATCTGAGCAAAGCTCGAACGAGCTGAAAGCATCTCTAGAAACCCTCAACAACCCTACTAAACCCCCAAAACCCTAAGAGAGCTTGGACTTTGAAGGTTTCTCTCGCCCGCTGGTGTGTAAAACTCTAATAAAACAGGCTCCCGAGCATTCATTTCGGTGCAGGAATTCCAGAACCTTACTACCAACAAAATAATCGATTGATCGCCGACCGACATTCTTCAACGGCAAAATCTTGCCCGGCAATTCATTTCATTGGATTTCGGATGCAAAACGGAGAAAGGAGCCGAGATTTCCGACAAAAGAGTCGCCTTACCCGATTCCTGTAATCGTTCGATTTTTGCTAGCTCATTGTTGGCTGCAGACAGCACAGCCCAATCTGAATGGATCGAAATGATGTAAAACTTGTGGCAAACAAAATTCGATCTGTTTCAGAGGAAAGGATCGTTCATTGGAATTTGATGGCATTTGATGGACGGTTTTTGTTAGTTCTTTAATTCATTTTTCTGTACTACATCATATTACAGCTTCTCCGAATCCCACTTGCTATGAATTTTCTCTTTCATTTGAAAGCAATGGCATCATTGTTGGAACTTCGACCTAATTCTGATTATTCGATTAACAATCTTCGATCGCCGTATGCTACAACTCAAAGATGGGCAATCGCAACACTTACGTTGAGCTTGTATCTTATGCAATCGAATCGTCAATAGTAACGCGTAACGCCAATAGTGGCCACGTTCATTACTTGTATCTTATGCAATCGAATCATCAATAGTAACGCGTAACGCCAATAGTGGCCACGTTCATTACTGCAGAGTCTATCGCCACAAAAACACAAGTAAAGAGAAATGAAGAGCTTCCATAAATTCATCATTTAACGCGATACAAGAATAACCACTTTAACCGCCATAGAGTTGATCGATCTCCAGAACTGTCATCGTCTATTCCATCCAACAGCCCAAGCACCTCCTTGGATATGGCATGTTTAAAAAACAGCACGAAAACCAACGCTTACATAGATTGCTATCTATACATAATGTCAAACGCCCTTCAGCATCTAATGTGCAATGGCTTCTGATTTTGACCTTCGATGACCGATGCTTCAATCAAAATCTCTCTCTCTCTCTTTCTCTCTAATTGCTAATCAGGCGCTAATCAGGCGCTAATCTCGATTATTTCAAGGAGACCCTTATTTGCAAGGAATTTTTAGGCTGGGTCCTTATGCTGCCATTTTCTCCCCTATAGAAGCGAGAGAACGCAACGCCGACGACGAGAAAAGAAGAGTCTCTTCGTTCGTGTTGTATATATACATATTCACAGATGTTCGAACAGCTTTTACCCGGGCCTGAGAAGAGTCTCTTGCTTCGATGCGATTGTGATCATCCATCGAGCAGAAGAGGTGCTGCTGGACTGGTTCTTGCCTCCTTTCTCGACTGGACTTGCCCTTTGTTGATCACGATCACAGTGCAGAACTCCGGACGGCTTCTCGTCACGATCGTTGCGATCGATTGCCCTTTGAAAGCCCTGCAAAAGCAAGATGGATTTCCATGGTTTCGCACAGTTTCAAGACAGATTTCATTAATGCCATTCTATATGTATTGGAGAAAGCCCTCTAAGACAAGTTTTCATAATGTCATTTGATATTGTATTGGAGAAGGCCTTCTAAGACAAGTTTTCTATATGTCATTCTATATGTATTGGAGAAAGCCCCCTAAGAGAGTTTTCTATATGTCATTCTATATGCATTGGAGAAAGCCCTCTAAGAGAATTTTCTAGATGTCATTCTATATGTATTGGAGAAAGCTCTCTAAGAAAGTTTCCTATATACATTGGAAAAAGTCCTCTAAGACAAGTTTTCATAATGTCATTCTATATGTATTGGAGAAAGCCCTCTAAGACAGTTTTCTATATGTCATTCTATATGTTTTGGATAAAGCTCTCTAAGAAAGTTTCCATAATGTCATTCTATGTGTATTGGAGAAAGCCCTCTAAGACAAGTTTTCATAATGTCCTTCTATATGTATTGGAGAAAGCCCTCTATGACAGTTTTCTATGTGTCATTCTATATGTTTTGGAATAAAGCTCTCTTAGAAAGTTCTCATAATGTCATTCTATATGTATTGGAGAAGGCCCTCTTACTTCTTCAGCCGGCTTCGAGAAGAGTCCCCCAACACCAACATGGGTATGCATCGCCGGCATATCTCATCGATCAGCGCCTTCTCTACTGCCTCTCCTTCTGTACATATGACTTCACACCTCACCTAAAACACGCCGTTCCACGAGGTAAGTAAGATAAATCCTGATCACTCACCAGACCAAGCCCTAGAATGCAGAAAAAAACATTCATGCAATCAGTCAGATATCCATGAAAAGGTTCAGACTTGAAATCCGATGATAAATTTGTCAGATAAGAAAAAGAGATGAAACAAGAAAGCTTTCACATGTGAATGCATATCATTATCTGTTTGTTAAAATGTCCTGTGTAGCCAGAGACGGAAAGGCAAAAGCAAAGAACTTTTTCAGAACGATGTTACATGCATTTCCATATTCTCAACTGTTCGATGCATGCCTCTTTCTCTTCGCACATCCGGCGGTGTTGTGAAAGCAGCCTCTCCGTCTCCACAAACCGTTGCAATTTGCATTTGTTCACCATGTCGGGGCTGGCTTGTCCGATTGGAATATTGTTCCCCACTGTAAAAGACCAGAAAAAACAGTAATCAAAGTGGTTTCAAATGTAAGAATGCCGGAGTGACAACCTGACGCACAATGTGCCAGATCGATCCTTATGCCCTAAACCCTAAACCCAAAGAGCACACAGACTCTAGAGAAGCTCACCAAAAACAGGTTTACATGTTTGAACCCAGCCAGTAAAACACACTCTCATCTCATTCTCTCGTCATAGAAAAACATGCTTTTTGTAATTTGGCTCCTCTCGCTTGCAGACGTCAAGCAAAGTTTATGACCCCCTACTAGAGATTTGAAAAAGGCCATTAAATCAAAACGCATGGATTTCACCCTATCCTCCTTTTAACTTTGTCTAAAGGATCCTCTCATCAGCACTCTCAACTCATATAGATGTGTATGCGTCTGCGTGTGTGTGGTTTGAAAATAGTGCACATGTGTGACTGATGGAAGAGACTTTCTTGTATTTGTAGCCCTCTTATCAAGCATCACATATGTCGAGAGGCTGGCCTTCCTATGCTAATCATACATCATGCATCATTATTCTCAGCATAGGATTGGCCTTAGCCTGACAGGTTTATTCTATTGTGCTAGCATCTACCACACAAAGGGGGATATGGAATAGAATCCAGGAGCCCATCTGTAAGTAGTGCAAGAACATGTCTAGAACTGAAAAAGAAGAGTCAGATAAATAGATAGAAAGATCGAGACTTACTTGGAGTAGGCACAAAGCGGATGGGTGATTGGACATGAAGGAGATGGATAAGGTGGTCGCCATGGCCATGGAGCACCTCGTTGAGATTAGCCAGCGCCCATTGCAGCGCCTGCAAGCTACTGGAGCTCTTCCCCACCGCCACTGCAACCTTCACCGGAGCCTCTAAATCTTTGGCTCGCCCAATCCATCCATCTCCATTCTCATCGCCACTCCATAGTCCCTCTCTAGCATCCGTTGAAGACGATGGTGGGCAATCCACTTCCTGTATTTCCTGGATCTCTTCCATCCTTTCCCAGAACTGCAACACTGGCCTCTTCTGTTTCTCATTGGTATCTTGAAGAATCTTTTGGGAGTATATTCTTCAACGAGGTACGAAGGTGGTAGTGTTGGCGATCCCCCAAAAGTCAATGGTCTGAATCACTGATTGACCCAACCGACACAGAAATGTACATTCATTTCAATGTCTGAACATCATAGAATTTCTGCATACTAATTCCTATAACCCCCAAACCAGTTGTTCACGGAATGAAGAAAATGTGGGTTTCAAGCTTGATGCCGGCTTGATACTGGGTCTTCATACGCCTCAGCACCAGCTTTCTTTCCTAGAGGTTTTAAGAAAGGTTTAGCGCACTGGAATGAGTTTATAATAGAATGAACTCCCACTTTTAAGAAAAATTCAGAACTTGAGCTTGGGGTTACCCAAATAGCCCTGAAGTCTGATGACATCCATTCAATCTTGACAGCAGGCTCTGCATCTGATCATTTGCATGTGTTGCATGCTTGTCTTTGAAAATAATGTGCTAATGCTTACACATATCACAAGGTTATGTTCAAAAGCTTTACCGTCAACATGCACGTTCTGAAGTCTTGATGTACATGGGGCCAAACTGTTCATAGAAGAACCTGCTCATAGACATGTAAACCACATGCATGGTTATCGAAAAAGAAACAGAAAGACTTGCTAGCCATGTACATCAACTTGTGCTGTTCTTGTAACTGAATCGCAAACAACAATTTCTTATATTTGGGAAAGCAAACTGTTTTCTTACAGCTTGATACTGCCATATGATATACGAGTTTGCAGTCAGCATTCGTAAGTAGAATCCTTCAAAGGAAAAATCCTTTCCCTTTCGGTTAGGCAAACGATCAGTTTGTGATGGACAATTGTACAAGCGAAATCACTCTTCTGACAAACGAAGAGACCTTGGATGAACAAACGGCTAATATACATCTACAACAGCCACCTTGATATAAGAAACAGCGGACACTATATAAAATCATATATATAAATTGATAGCTAGATTGCGATAGTGATAAGAGTTAGACAAGTTTGTTCTTCTGCCTATATATATATATATAATGACCTTGATGATGAGCGCTGAAAGCCCTCCTCTCCCCATGAAATCACAGGTGCCAGGTGCCTGTCATATGTGTGTAGTAGCCCTTTGCACAGTCTAATGTGGCCTGGCATGTGGTGAAGATGAAGAATACAATCCATCGTGACCATTGGCAGATGACGGGGTGAATGTTAGATCGAGGTTGTGGAGCTGCTCCATGAGCTGTGAACGCCTTTCCTTGAAAAAATCCAGGCGAGAACTCAGCTCCAGCAGAGCCGAAGATGGTACAGCAGCATGGCGCTGATACAATACAGAGTTGGTAACCTAGCAGAGCAGAAAACAATGGGTAGCAAGTCAATACAAAGCTAGTAGCGCCTCAAGAAGGAACAGATATATGGTGCATCGTTTTGTCATAATCAACGGATATGATACTTACCATGTCTGAAGAAGGGACGGTTATATAGTTTGCCGATGTGTCATATGGCCTTGAGCCATAACCATTTGTATCCATACCATGCCTCCATGCAAACTGTCTTCCGCTAGAAGATGGTCCAGTTAGTTGTCTCCAATCACCTGGAGGCTCGACCTCCTGTTGCATCGTTCTTCGGCGTAACTCCATCCCTCTAGCCCTCTCCACTTTCAGTGACTCCTGAATAAAGAATTAAATGTAGCATTGTCATTTGTATTGGATACGAAATATGTCCACACAGATGAGAAAAATATATTCATTTGTTTGCAACTATGGACATGCAAATCTTTCCATCGGCTACTTATACGCAAAATATATAGAAAAACGAGAGATGGGAAACCTGCATTTGTCTCATTACAAAACAAAATATACAGGATATTAGAAGTATCTAGTTCGTGCCATGTGCAAAGCATAGGCAAATGTATGTAATGCAATCCTTTCTTTCCCTGTGCATAATATCAATAAAGCTTTCAATACACTGAACGAAACCTTGGCTTCTGCCAACGCATTATGCTGGTGTAATATAGCATGCTCCAGTGTCGTTGACGAGTGCCTTAACCCATTAAGACATTCAAGCTGCAAAAAGATCAGTGAATGCCTTTTGAGAATATGCGCAGTTAAAAACTATCAAGCATAAAAAATAAATGACTGAATCCCAGGGTTCAGAATGAAAAAATATCTAAGCCAAAATGACAGGAAAATTTCAAAATACAAATAAACATCATGCAGAGTAGCAACCTCATTATTCTTCTGCTTTTCACTGTGACAAAGTGCCAAAGTTCGCTCCATTTCCTGCTGCAAAATTTTCCTGCAAAGTATTCAATAAACTGAATCAGCCATGAGGTCAGGCGTTTTCCCACACAACTAACTGTTCTTATAGCAATTAAAATTATATTCCACCACATTCAGCATTTGAATAAATAGTGGTTCCTACTGTTGAGCTTGGAGATTTTTCACACGCTGATATCTTTCATTTGTCTCTGCCATTGTTCCACCTTGCTGCTGTCGTTGTTGGGTTAACTGTAAGTGAAGCTCAGCAACTTTCTGTTTTAAACGCGCCACGTCGGCTTCAACTATTGCAATCTCCTCCAGTTCAGCCCTTGTCTAACCTATCAGAAAAGTACACAATCACTTGACATTATCATAGCAAACTGCAATCCATACACATCACAAAGTTTTCCATCAGAGAGACAGCTTTGGAGAAAATAGCAAAAATTGTTGTAACAACATTTAACAAATCACGTTCTCTCTCTTGTCCAATATTCCTCTTTTAAATATGACAACCTTGCTATCAAAAGTTCCTGGCATCTGTGAGTGTGCAGACTGCATGCCTAGACCAAGCTCTAATGTTGCACGCAATTCTCTCTCTGTCTGCAACTGCTCTTGCAGCCTAATTACCTGTATCACGCAAATCATCAGAGTTAGAGAACAAGCATTCTGAACGGCTCATAACACAAACTACATAGGTAGCTCTGCCTCGCTTTCTTTGTTTACAAGTTATATTTATATGTAATCTGAAATAAAGATCTTATGTTTTCACTAATAAATCATGAGCGATTATGGATGTATGTCTTCTATGAATGGTCCATATTCAAATGTAAAATCAAAACATTGCTCAGTTTTCAACTTTCACAAACTACGAATTTTCTTGTAACAATGATGTCTTGAGTTGAAACTTTCTGAGAATCTCAGAAGGAAGGCTATCAGTGCAATAGGAAATACCAATTCACGAAATCTGTCTGGGGCAGGGAAATAAAGCAGATCAATATCAGGGGAATTTGTAATACATAATAACAAAACATTTAAGTTGATCATCCAAGGGCAAATGTCCCGTTAGCCAGCACAATTTTCTTAAAAAGCACCTTATCTCTCTGTCACTTGAACACCATTGTTAAACATGCCCTGCTTTCGTATGTAAAAAAACTGTAATCATAACTGGATGTATCATATTAATGCTTCAATGTTGATTTGGATAGCAAACACAAACGTTAACATTGATATGACCAGGCATAAATAAAGTACACAGACGGGCAATCATGTCTACATTGTGCATATACAAATAGACACTTGTACATAAGCAGATTTGCAACTTTTTTGAAATCCCAGGCAGTCGTTAAAAATACCAACAGAACTCGACACTGAAATCAAACACACAAATAAAGTCCATAAACTCACATCCTGTTCTAATGCAATGCGCCGTTCATGGAGAGCTTGTTTTCTCCTTTCAAGGCTTGCTTGTAATGCTGCATTTCCTTTTGCCTGTGAATGAATATAAAAAACACTATCATATGTTTTACTCTCCAGGAACCATTCCTTTAAGAACCATTATCCAACCTCTTTAGCAATTTTATTGCAAAGATCTTGCCGTGCAGCTTCTAGTTTTTGTATTGCAAGCCTGTAAAGAAAAGGTAATATATTATTCAACCCTTCAAGTGGTACAGCTATTTTTTACAAAAGACCTAACATGCTGGAAACAGTACATGCCTTCCTTTACCAAGCCATGAGAAATGAACACAACAAACAAAAATAAGCAGACCATCCTGGAAAGAGTACATGTCTTTATTACAAGAAGAATGATTCTTTCTTCTGCTGACTTTCCCCAGGTTAAACTCTTGCATAGACATATCATGCTCTAACCCCACAATTAATATTCTAACAAACAAAGATGTTTCGAGAGCTTATTTTATCAAACAAACGTTTCACAATTGTAATTTTGAGGAGTTTTACACCCAAACAAGAAGTAACTCACTCTTCATCTTCCGATGATTCTACTCCACTTGCATTTTTGCCAATCTAAAAATCAATCACAGAGACACATTAGTCCAGTATAAAGGCCAAAAAGTATGCTCATCACATTTTATAGCAGCAAACTTACTGATGACAGACCCCAAGAAGAACCCCATTTGTTATCAGGAATATATCTTTGAGCTTGTGACACTTGCTTCTCTGCTGTAGTTCCATTAGAGTGTTTTGTACAGGGGCTAGCTGATGGTGTTTCTGAATCTCCCCACGACACTAGACTTTCAGGAACTGGAGTGTTCAAACCACTATCTTCTTGCCACTCATCATTTTCCAAAATCGTATATTGAGATAGTGCTTTCACATTCTTCTTGCTTGATGAGGGAACTGATAAGTTCGAAGAATCGACCTCAGAGTCACCAGTTTCAAGAGGCTACATTTGAAAGACCAGAGTTCATGTTGGTTTAAAACTTAATACGGAAGTTCATTCAATCCGACAAGATTTTATGGTGGAGATAGAGTCTACAAGAAAATCCTCACCTTCAAATCACAGATGTCACTTTCCTCATTACCACTGCTTTCACTGAAAGTCCTTTGCACAAGCTGATTGTCTCCATCCAAATGAAGTTCATTATGGCCATCACGACACCTTTCAGTATGCATCTGTGGGGCATCATCCTCTGATAGACCTTCACTACCACTATCTTCCACACTTGGATATGAATCAAAATCTGTCTTCTTTGAATCAGTAACACATGGCTGCAACCAGACATTTCATATCGTAATAATTTTGCAAAGAAATAATAAAGCAAATCTCTTGAGGTGAACATGAACCAACCTCAAAGATTTTACTATAGTCTTCTAAGAGAGTTGTAATGATGGCTTGAGCACTATTAGCAGCTGCTGCAGCTGCTAGAAGCTGAGCAGCATTATCTCCACTAATATCTGAGTCATCTTCAAGACCACATTCACCCGCCAAAAGAGGTCTCAGAAGTAATGGAGCCATGCAAGCTGCAACAGCTGATGCTGTCATGCGGTTTTCAGAAGTATGCTCGACAACAGCCCCCATCATCTTCAGCACTCTGGATTTAAAAAAAAATTAAAACTTGTATTCATAAGTTTCCAAGCTTCTTTAAAACACAAAGTTTAAAGAATTCTTATTTTTCCGCTATTGATTTATCGATGTATGCTGTTTGCCACATGAGCTGTCCTGTTTGTCTACATTTCCTGATTGCCTTACCTTCCTGCTGTCTTTGAGTGAGGTATTGAAGGCACAAAATGATGCCTTCTTGTTGTTTTTTTCTCAAGATAGAACGTCAGAAAAACAGGACTCTAGACTAGATTGCACACATTTTCAAGCCAATCCCACGCATCATTGCCTATGGGCATATCCCTTCCCATATAGGGTACTTTGCTACAGTTTGCAGAACCCAAGGGAATAGAAACGTTGAAGCCAGCATGATATCCAGAAAAGGAGCTCAATGTAGTTTATAAAGAGAAAAGAGCTAATTACAAAACTGAGAAGTAGACAATCACAATCCCAAATCATAGAAGAAGGGTGAGAAATATGGGCTCTGACACAATGAAATAAGAATTTAAGAAAAAGACCAGAAAATCACAAAAATAAAGAATCGAAAGACAAAGTAAAGTAACCAACCAGCAGAATAGGTGCATAATGATGCAAGTTGATCGATGGAAGAGAAATCTCTTCATATAGCTGGCTAATAATAAGGAAGAAGGAATTCAAATTGATAATGGCTGACAGAAAATATAGTTTGGAGGATGTGGCTCTAGCTCTAGAACCATACATAAAATATTTATGCAGTTCTCTGCTACAGCAAGCTAGGAGCGAATTGGTACAGAACTTTCCTTTTTGACATGGAAGATGACATGATAGTGAAGCCTCGGACAAGGGAATAATAATGTGTGGACAACAATAAGTTCGCATTTACTATCTGATCCAAATCCCTCTTCCATTATTTCTTACTCACAACCACATGGAGAGAGTATGGAATATGTGGAGTCTAATGTGTTTTAAAAATAATCTAAATATCAAGATATCTTATAAAATGGAACTTCTCTATAACACAATGAAAAACAACCTCACTACACCCATTTACATGCCTCTGCGAAGAATGAAGAGTGAAAATACCTCTGCAGCAGCCTCCGATTTGGTTCAGGAAAAGTTTCAGCTACTGCAACACGCAACGCCATGACTCGGGCCTCCTTGCCTTCTACCCCTATCAACAGTCAAAATGATAATTATGATTGCAGTCAATGGAAAATCTCGGTCAAAATAATCAATTATCATGTACATGTTTTGACAAGCACTTAGAAGGCTTACTGTGGGCTTCAAGCAGCGCAGTGCAACATGGAGTGGGCACAGGTGATGATGGCAACTCTCTGAGAACATGCTGTCAGACAAGTGAAATATTGTTCTTAAAAATGCTCTTTTAGCAAGAAACAGAGCTCAGTGTCAAAAGAGATCAGATTAAAAAGTACCTTCATGCAATCACTTATAATATGAGCATCTTCATCCATTTCGAACTGATTTTTTCCTGTACACAAGCAGTGTAATGTATAAATTTAGTCTTGTCCAGTAAACTTGGAAATGCCTCAAACAGCTAAGTGACTCGAATATTTTTCTTGCCACAGACATCAATAAATACCATCATCTGGAGAATAAACTTTTTTTTACCCGCATTTCCAATTAAAATTCAAGAGGTATTATTCAACCAGGAATATCCACTTTACTATGCTATATTCTTGTAGTTTGTTGAGCCACTTATGTGAGATCATTTCTGAGCATATACATGTGTCTCACATCAAAAAGACATGTTTTCAGCAGCACAAAATGCTTTAAATTGTTTCCCCTCTGAAAACCAATTTCAAACTTCTCTTTCAAACAGACGCGCCAATCAGAACAATACATCTATATGCATTAACCGGAAGTAGAATATGTACCTTGTTCATAATCACGAATTCGTTGATCCACATCATCAACATCTGCAGACTGTCTAAGTACACCCTCCACTTTCACTCCTATTGTTTTCATTGACAGAGAACACAACTTAAATTTCCAGAGGAAAAAGTAGGCTAAACAAAATGACCTCTTCAGTAAGTACCATATTGCTCAATGAAGCACAATGCTTTTTCCAGAAAAGAGGGACTGCCATCTATATCTTCTAAAGCAAGCAATATTGGTCTCCCCAAAACTAATGACTTCACAGGTCGTCGTTCCCGACCTGACACACAACAAGAGAATAAATAGATGATAGAACATATGTAGTCAGAATGTATACGATGATTCACATACCCACTACATTTGCAATAATCAGAAATAAATACCTTCACCAGCATCAATTGAATCATGCCTGAAAATTCCACCTTGACCTGCTAGCATAGGACTGGGAGCTGCAGCAAGAGCTTTTTCTAAAGCATCTTTCCAGTCATCCAGGTCTTCTGCGGTCTCCGCCTATCACAAGTGCAGAGAAATATAGAATGTTCAAGACAAGTATTGACATCTATATGAGTACATTCAAAATCACAAATCTCGAATTACATTACAACAAGCATAAACGAAGTTTGAGAGAAAGACTCTATATCCTTTATACTAATTAGTAAGGCCATAAAACTTATCAACACTAGAAAATTAAATCCCCTCATAAAATAAGACAAAACCATATATTTTCATATCATAAGCAAATGTTCTGACTTCCAACTTTCAAATCATAAAATTTTTTACTAGATAAACAAAGACAATTATCCACAAATGATCTCACTCACATCATCAGTTTATAAATAAGCTAATTAATTTGATTATGTTGAAAACCTTCAATGGCTGGCCTGAATTGGACTGGAAAAGCCTAGATTTGAAAAGAAAACGAGCTCAGAAATTTCTATTAAGAAATGCACATGAAGAGAAAAAAAAGAACAAGAATGTTGCACTTTATAGAGTTATCCCATATTTCTGAAGAACGAAAAACTAACAGAATAATCTTGCCATCTACGAAGGCAAGACTCCCTGGCAAGAATTCCACCAGGTAATATCTCCAAGATGCACAGTCCAACAGGAAAAAGGAAAAGGAAATTATCAGAAAGAAAATCATGAATGGAGTTAAAATGCACGTGTTCCTCAAGAAGCTATCTATGCCACGCATACTTCAAACATGATGTCCATTTTAATAGGAATTACATGGGAATTTACCTTAAAAGCAAATGCATGTAAACAGAAGCTCTCTGTTCACATTTCAACCATAATGCCGTTACTTTCATTAGATGTAATGTTGGAAATTACCTTGAGGGTAAATGCTCGTCCATCAGGAAACAACACGGTCAGCAACTTCTTCTCTTCCCGCACAAGCACACTAGGTAAGAGATTCAATTTTGTGTTAGGAACAGTAGGACATGGCTATAAAGTATTATAAGAACACCATGCATAAGAGAGAATTTCACCTTCCTGAATTATTCAAATCTATTCCACCTAAAGCCAAATTTGTTTCAGCTCCCTTGTTTGATGGCACATTCTGTGTAAGAAGTATCACAAATGTCATTCATAAATATTTTACTGTTACTTTATATGCACTCATAATTCTTTACCTATGCGGGGAAAGTTTTACCTATGTAGAGGTAGAGTATAATTAATCAAGGAATGGTTCTTTTCAAAAGACACATACATCCAGTTCTCTGCTTTATGATTTCTGCCCAATATTTACCCAGTTGTCTATAATAAGCAGCTTTGTTAGAAATTTTATGAATAATAACTATAATAGTTAGTTTGCATGCTTAATACAAAATGCATAGTTGCTGTAGACAGGAAGTTTCCTTGTCAAAAAGCCTTTTCTGTTATTGCATTTATTTTGTTCATACAAGAATATACACTATGGGATCTACTTTCACTTCTTTAGGTCCTAGAATATTTCTCCCAAAAGGTTGATACATCCCAGGATCCATACATATAGTTCCTCGGAAACATTACAATCATCGCACCTCCAACCTGGATCCCCTTGAAAAGCATTCAGAACTCAACCTTGCTACAGGATTATACACTTTGACAGCCATAATCTGGTTTTCATTGCCTTATAACTCTCCTGAGATATTTTTATTAGAAATAATAGTAGGCCATGTACATCTATACATCCTAATAAATTTGGTAAGTAATCCCAATTATCTTAAAGCTCTTTCAGAAGCATAATGCATACATGCAATACAGAAGGTGCATTTATTTATGACTCTTTAGAATTATGGCCGAGATACAACAGTGTTCATACTTTGGAAATTTAACAGGATAACTCACAGGGTCAGTTTTGTAAAAGAAGAGAGAGGTGCGCGTAAGTATGAACCAGCGTCTCTTCCAAGACTTCCATCCAAGACCTACGAGACATTATCACAACCTTTAACAGTTCCACATTTGCATCATGTGAATACTCAATATTTGCTTGACTAAAAAACAATTATTTGTACGTTATAAATGTTAAGGAAGTACAAAGCAGTTTAAGAAATATAAATAATGCAAGCAAATTCTTTGTTCTCACGTTTTAAGGCATCAGAAAATCTTAAAGTTAAAATAGGAGATTCTTTATAACGCCTTTCCTTTGTTATTTGAGCTAAGCCAACCTTTTCCATGACAACGTTTCAACAGAAACATTCTATCCTCTACATAGTTAGTTTCCAAGAGTTGATACCAATTTAAGTACTACTGCTAGTTATTGCCATCTAAAATTTCCTAGCACAAAATATCCTCAGTCGTAGCAGCTCTAGATTCAAGAGAAGCTTGATTTCTCGGTGAGACAATCGATTCATTCAGAAATTGTTTCCATTGGGATGGTACTTCATAGCACATATGTATACCTTCATAATAACGTTATCACTATGCATCTACATTTAATATATACGACTTTCATGTCACATGCCTAACAGGAATTCCACATGCACATCCACAGCCATTTTTGCTGTACGTTTTACTTTGAACAGTTACCATCAAAGACTAGTTTATGATATTATCAGAGATTGTGTTGGGAAATTTTCTCCTGAAAAAGGCCATAACTCTTGCAAATGCACTGAAATTTTCGCTGTTCTCAGCATTATCTATGACAGGTTTTAGTGTGAGGAAACTTGTTCAGAGAAATGATGGTATTGATGTTGACTTTCAAGCTTCATAATATGAGATATGGGACTAGACGTTTCATAATATGTATAAAGGTCTCGTCTAGAAGACCTATAGAAACAACAGATGAGATGAAAGTTGTATATATCTCCTTACCTTTCGATGATATGTACAGAGGTCCACTTTTGAAGACCTACAGGGAAGACACAGGAAAGAAAATGGAAACCGTCAAAAGTACCATATCAATTGCTGACAATTCCTCAAGATGATAGTTTTTAATTCAGCACGATTTGAGCATCCATACGACAATGTAAGTTGTTGAAGCACATAAAAAAATCATCATTTTCAACATACGGAAATATAAGTCGATCATACAGTAAAGATCAGAAGTTTCTGAGTCAATTGCTGACAATTCCTCAAGATGATAGCTTTTTAATTCAGCACGATTTGAGCATCCAGAGGAAAATGTAAGTTGTTGAAGCACGTAAAAAACCATCATTTTCAGCATACGTTAATGTAAGTCGATCATACGCTTAAAGATCAGAAGTTTCTGAGTAGTAATTAGTAGTAATTAGTAAACAACTGGTTCAGTTTGATGAGATAAAAAGACGTAGAGTGGATGTAGTAGGAGAGGCGGGCATAATTTCAAACAATACTTGAAATGTCTGAAGAGGTTTCTCGTCAAAATTTCAGCTTCTGAAATGAGAATGAAGGTACTTGGAATAGAAATTAAAGTTTTTTAAATGGGAAAAGGAATAGTTCTCAAAGGCGATCTGCCGTTCCTTAGGAGAGGAAGGTGAGGAAACGAAGATCTATGGAGTACCAACCGAAAATTTCTCACAACGGAACAAGATATACTACATGCATTGGAGCTTTGAGACGTCTGATTGGCAAGAGGTGAACAGAAGAAGGAATACACAGCATACCATGTTAGATCGTCTTAGCCTGGGGCGCTCGCAAGGTGTGACGGGTGCAGACATTTCGATTGCTTCTCACGGAGACGGGAGAGAAGCCATGGTAGCTGTGAGCATTTCCTGTGAGCTCAAAACACCGGAGCATGAACGTTTGTGTTTCTTCCGTTTCTTCCTGTGTCTCTTTCCGCCTTCCCGTATCCTGGACGATTCTCTACCTCCCCTAAACCTCTGCTCTACTTCGCGCGTTTCCTCCTTGCTTCCGTGGCGACGACGCGGGCCTTGCTTTACAGGAGTGGTCGAGAAACCATGGAAGCCGTGAGCGATTCCAGTGCGACAGCACACTCGGAGCATGAACACGTTCCGCCGCCGTCCTATGTTGTGGTTCTGGTATCCGCGTCTCTGCAATGGGATGGGGCTGGCGATGAAAGCGATGATGGTAGCGGTGACTCTGCTGCTGCTGCTGCTGCCGGAAAGGGAAACAAAGCTCACGCTTTGAGCGCTGAGCAATTACGGAGGAAATGCAGAAACGCAGGAAACATGGGGATGGAGGGGAACGTGCGAGAAGAAGAAGAAAGAAAGAAAGAAAGAAGAAGAAGAAGAAGAAGAAGAAGAAGGCAGTACGAAAGTAGGGTTTATTCAGCGATGGCGTGAACTGGAAGAGACACAGAGAGAGAGAGAGAGAGAGAATTCTGTGCGTTCTGACAGAGAAGAGGCACAGGTGTCCTCCGGTTAAGGTCGCCTTCACACCAGAACCCCTTTCCTGCTTTTTGCTTTTTGCTCCTCCTTCTGCAAAGAGCCTAGGGTTAGGGTTGGAGAGCCCACAGAGATTAGGGTTTAGGGTTTAGGGTTTAGGGTTTAGGTTTATGTTCTAGCGTTCCGGGTTTTAGGTTCCTAGGTTTCCGAGTTTTTTTAGGTTCCGAGGTTTAAGGTTCGAGCGAAGGGAGATTGAATCTGTTATCGCCAGATTTTTCCAGTTTTCTACGGTTTCTTCTGGCATCTGCCGAAGCTGCAACTTCGCGTCGAGCTGCGAATGGGCTTCAGAGCAGGCGCGCGAAGAGGGAGCCCCCCCGAGATGATTTTCTCACGAATCGGTGCACGTTCTACTACCGGGGGGTGGGCTAGATTGCCACGATCGGGAGCTCCGACGATGAGTGTTGTTGAATATTCCGATCACAGATAAAACAATGATAGAACGAGAAGAAAAGGAGAGTACAGGAAACCGTATTACCGAGAGAGAAAGATCTCACGAGCTCTACCGGGAACTGGCGTTGAACAGAGCCAGAGTGGGCTTGACCACATGCCATGCAATACGTACATACGTACGCATGCATACATGTTGTTTGGGCGACTTGTCGCGATGAATGAGCCTTACCTGTGGGACATAAAGGTGCTAGTGTGGGTTTGAATGAGGTGTGTGTAGATGCCAGAGGATTCGACGCTGATCGTCAGTGCCCACTGTTCCTTCTTGATTAACCGCAACGGCAGTTGCGTTCTCATCGTTCCTGTTCTCCTGCTAGCGTTTCCGATCGAAGTCACGCTAGTAGACAGACAACACATTCCATGAACATATGACACTGTAATCCTTGAAAGCTCTCTTTCTTCAGACACTCTCTGTAGATTGAATAAGACTCTCTCATGTTCTTCTTCTGATGTTCGTGGCTAAATGCATCGGATCTGTTCGTTCGTACTTGTAAGGCCACCGATATCTATAAATATATGTACAGAGTCGGATCGTGCCATAACGAGAGATCCCCTCTCCTTTATGCACAGTTTTTAACTCAAATGCTCTCATTGTACTCTCGTAGATGAGTGGATATACAAACATTATTTTATGTTTTGCTTATTGGGCCAAAAATATTGGCCCTAAGAAGACGTTAATATATCTTTCTTTCTTTCTTTCTCAGATCCAAATCCTCATGTCGTGTGCTGTGGTTCCCAATAGCATGCATGAAACGGGAACACAAAGGCCCACGCTGTGGTCCATAAAGGCGCGAACCAAGTGGTCTCGTACACATGATGGAAATACATGCGAAAAAACGTACAACCACCACCACCAACAGTAACAACAACAACAACAACAACTTGAAAGCATCTGTCGGATTAGGTAAGAAGCAACAATTGATTTGCTCACATGCTAAAGAATCGTTGCTTTGCCCCCTCGATCAGTCCATAGATCGGCCGATAGATGATAAGCTCTGCCTTTCTTCTCGTCGCACTTTGGGGCTCGATCATTGCGCTAGTATTCTACGAGATGGTGTGAACACAGATACAAACGCAGATCTGACGCAAATCAGTGGATGCCCTAGGAGCAAACAAGCGGATTCTGGAGAACAAGTGATAGAAGAAGGGAGAGGATGTCTGTCTTCTTATTTCTTTTATCTCCATAGTACATACTCCAACAAGCTCAAGTGAAGAGAAACCATTAAGCTTTATAGAGAATAAAATTTGTTAAAAACTTATACAATATCTGCCTCTATAGCTCAGTGGTAGAGCGTCAGTCTTGTAAACTGAAGGTCTTGAGTTCGATCCTCAGTGGGGGCAGAAGTGTAGGAAGTTTCATAGTCCTGATGTTGTTATCATTTTTGTTTGTTTGTTTGTTTGTTTGATTGATATGCACATGCTGCCTTTGCACACACCGATCCTCAGTGGGGGCAGAAGTGTAGAAAGTTTCATAGTCCTGATGTTGTTGTTATCATTTTTGTTTGTTTGTTTGATTGATATGCACATGCTGCCTTTGCACACACACTTCGGTGACTGATAGATTGATTACTACTACGAAGAAGTCCATCCATACACATGGGTCAACAATTCGGCAATCAGATGTTTGAGTTTCCATTAATGAAGACGAGATCTCAATGCATAATAAATAAGAGGCGCTTCGGAAGTCCCGATTCCGCAACTCTTTTATCATCATGCATGCGATGAGTAAGTCGACGATTATTCCGTTCCCTGTTAACGAAGACTAAGATCTCGATGCGTGATAATAGTAGGAGGCACTCTGCTCTGGAAGTCACGATCCTGCAACTGCGTCAGAATCATCAGGCGAAAGCTCATCACGGCGAACCGATCCATCTCCTTTGCAATTCAGTCGAACAGCAGAGAGACTGCCTCTGGAGCCGCAGAAACGTAAGCGCAGGCAGCATCGCATCATCAGTCGATTCGGCAGAGACCGCCCCTCGAGTCGCAGAAACCCCAAGTGGCAGCATTCCGGCGTCATCAGCGAGAATCGGGCGTGGACGGATCAAAGACCTCGTCGGCGATCTCCGAGTTGCCGTGCATCCGGCAGCGGGCGAGCAGAATCCGGGAGCCCACGGAATGCGGGCGGCAGCTCGCGGGCATCGAGCGGAGAACGGAGAGGGCGTGGAGCAGGAGCCCGGAGCGGGCGAGGGTGTCGGCGAGGCAGCCGTAGTGCTCGAGCGCCGGTTTCACACCGTGGTCGTCGGACATGGAGCGGAACAGGCCGCGGGCGGCGTGGACGAGGCCGAGCCGGCCGTAGCACGGGAGGAGCGAGGCGAACGTGGCCGCGTTCGGCTCGAACCCTTCGCCCCGCATGCGGCAGAAGCAGTTCAAAGCGTTCCGCAGATCGCCGCGCCTGGAGTAGCCGCCGATGAGCGAGGTCCAGGTGGCCAGGTTCCGCCCGGGGAGCTGCTCGAGCAGCGCCTGCGCGTCTTCCAGCCCCGCGAGGCCCTTCGCGTACATGTCGACGAGGGCGGTGCCGATCGACGGCTCCAGGCGATCGATCCCCTTCTCGGCGGCGCACGAGTGCACCATCTGCCCCAGATCCGCCGCTGCCGATCCCGGAGCAGAGGAGCAGAAGAAGCCGAGGACGGCGAGGTAAGTCGCCCGGTTCGGCTCCACGGCCTCGCTCTGCATCGACGCGAAGATACGGACGGCATCCTCGCCCGATCGCGAGCACGCGCCGATCACAGCCGTCCAAGTCGCGGCATCGCGCGCAGCGGCAGGAGAGTTGGCAAACACGTGCCGGGCGTCTTCGGAGCAGCTCTGTCGGGCGCAGAGGGAGATGAAGGCGTTGCGAACGAACGTGTTGCTGTCGAGGCCGTTCTCGGCCGCGTCCGCGAACAGCACCCGGGCTTGCGCCGAAGACGAGCAGGCCTTGAGCAGGCTCGCGAGCGTGGCCGGGCTGGGCACGATCCCCCGGCCCAGCATCTCGCCGTAGTGCTCGAACGCCTCGCCCGAGAGCCCGAGCCGCGCGAATCCCGACACCATCGAGGTCCACATCACAACGCTCCGAGAGCAACATCCTCTTCTTCTGCTTCTGCTTCTGCTTCTGCTGCTGTTGCTGTTGTTGTTGTTGTTGTTGTTGTTGTTCCTCCTGAACACGCCCACGGCATCCGCCACATGGCCCAATCTCATGTACATGTCGATCACAGCATTCTGTACAATGCCGGCAGTGCCAGAGCCGGAGCCAGAGCCATGGCCACCACCATCATCATCATGATGTTGATGATGGTGATGGTGGTGGTGATGACCATCTCCACCATCATTATCATCATGTTGATGGTGGCGATGGTGGCCATCTCCACGATCGCCACCATCTCCACGATCGCCATCACCATCTCCACCACCATCACCATCCCCACCATGTCCATCATCACCATCACCACCATCATCATCTTCTTCACCACCGCTGCCACCATCATCATCATCATCACCACCACCACCATCGTCATCACCACCACCATCGTCATCACCACCACCATCGTCATGCTCACCATCATCATCATCACCATCACCATCACCATCACCATCATCATCATCACCATCACCATCATCATCACCACCATCACCATCATCATCATCACCATCACCATCATCACCATCACCATCATCGTCATCATCGTCGTCTCCACCGTCGTGAACTATGTCGCTGTGCAGGAGCTTCCCTGCTTCCGCCGCCTGCTCCTCTGCGCAGGCCTGGAGCGCCGCGACGTAGGCGTACGCGCAGGGCGCCATGGCGCTCCTCGAGCTGCTGCGCATCCGGAAGTAGAGGTCCATGGCGGCGCGGGCCCGGCCGCAGTCCCTGTGCGCGCGGATGATGGCGGCCCATGTGTGCGGATTAGGGTTCCGGGCCCGCGCGAAGGCCTGCTCCGCTTCCCGCAGCTTGCCGCAAGATGCCAGGGCTCTGATGAGATGGGCGGCGAGGAATGCGTTCCCTTGGAGGCCGTAGCAGGCGAGGAGGAGCTGCGCTCTCCTGGCGATGGCAGGGTCCTGCCTGTGCCTGGCTCGTTGGAGCAGGAGGTAGATGTCGCTGACACGGATATGGCGCCATGTTCTCCTGTTTCCTTGCTGGTAGCAAAGCATATCCTTCCATCAAAGGGGGGGAAAGCAGATAGATCTTCTACGACTTCTTCTTCTTCAAGGAGCTGCTGCTGCTCGTCTGATGCAGATCCAGCAGATCAGACCAGTTTTTCTGTCTTTCTGATGATGAAGGAAGCACCATGGAACATTCACAAGCACCATGGAAGCTCCAGGTATGCATACATACATACATACATAGCTGGAATTCATGCCCCCGGATCCAGCCCAAGTCAAGTCAGAATCCGTGTCTCATGTTTAGAGAATCAGATTCGACACATTTCAGAGATTTCCTGTTCCAAGGCATAATAAGGTTTTTCACATGTGGTTTTGCTTCCTCAAAGTGCTTCCAATGATCAGAAAAACAAAACGCAGGCCAGAATTGAAGCAGAATGAGGTTTTCTGCAGGTAGTTTTACACAATCAGACTCGACACATGCACGTTCATTGCACATTTCAGAGATTTCCCCGGGCGTGTTTTCTATGAGCCGAAGATTTCCGCATGTACTTTTACTTCCTCAAAGTCCTTCAACTGATGAGAAAAACAAAATGCAGACCGGAGCATTGGTTTGATCCTTGTTGCTCAAGGAAAGATCGCATATTTTGCAAATAAGATCGAATTCGATCACTGCTGCTCTTCATGTAATCCACATGATCTTGAGCACAAAATGCTGTTTTCCACAGCATCTACTCAATTTTGCTTCAAATGCTTTCTTCAACATGACCCCAAGGGGAGGGGGGCCTTTGATGCACACAGATTACATAGGCACAGATCTGCCCATTCTGCAAAAAACTCAATTGAGCTTGAGATTTTCTTTTTCCATTATGAATAATTTACAAATGGTATCCGATCGGCATTCTAACCTTGAGGCAATCAACCTTCTGTGATCATCTACAAAACCTGTTGACTCTATTATTGAAGGCTTCCTTTTCCTGAACCTGATGAACACTTTCCTTCTGATACACCTCCATACACACACACACACATACACATATACATATCTGTATATATGTATATGCTACGCCGATCTCAAGTTATGCCTCAAGAAACTTATGTTTGCTGGATGTATTGAGTAATATGTGTTCAGTTTCATGTGAAGGTCTTTTTTGTTTTTCAACTTTACCTGGAATCGCACGTGGCTGCAACGTACTTAAATCGTATATGTTTGCACCCGTTTCATAATTTACAATACAGCTTGCTTAATTAATGACTTAAATGGTGGTGAAATTTCGGGGGGACAGCTTAAAAGGGAATGGTAACAACAGACCAATCAGTAACTGTCCTCGTTTGTTTCTGGCCTTCGTAGATAATACTGGAAGCAGTTTGACATAACCTGTTAACATAAACTGTATGTTTAGTACACAGCTTGAAAGCCTCAAGAAACCCTACAAAAACTAAACAAACACACAAGTAGATGTGGAAGCATTGCATTGCATGCACACATACATGTATGTGCCTGCCTATTTATATCAGTGCATGTATACCGGTGTGTATGCGTGCATGTGCATTAGGCATATATTCATTTGTATTTTATCTTTACATAGATATATCACCTGCTTCATGGGTGGGGTAAGTGCTGCTCCTCGGTAATTTACATGAAATTTGGCCTTCGCGACTAACCCCTTTTTTCCAATCACAGGAGAACAACATATACAAGCACAAGCATTAGAGAGCCACAAAATAGCATCCCACCCATACCATTTCCACAGTTGTTTTAAACATACCTCGGTATCAAATTCACCCGATTCAAAAATGATATTTACATCTGCAATGACCTTAACTATATCCCGCAGCAACCCCGGCCGATCAGCTGTCTCGATATATAGCAAGCTGTCATGTCAAAACAAACCAAAAGTTAAGACAAAAGTTCTACAGCACAACACATTTTCAATGCTCATTGATGATGTAACTGGGACTCGAGATATTCAATTTAGCTTCACGATGCGATGAAAAATAGGGTCGCTAACTTTGCAATATGATTCAAAGACGGTCACTAACTTCACAAAATTATAGAGCACAATAAATATTTCAATGTTTATTGATGATGTAACTGGGATTCAAGGTGTTTGATTTAGCTTTACAATGTGACAAAAAGAGGGTCACTAGTCACACAGTAACTTAAAATATGTAAACAGCCAATGCTCCTTAGCAATTACAAATAAGGGGATACCTTCGATTTGGCCCTTCGTCGGTTATACGGATACGTGTGGCAATATCTACATCCAGCTACATGAAACCAATAAACACATTACACAGACACCATTATAAATTTCCATACCAAATGGCAATAACATCTTGACAGGGGGCACATCTCATACTGAGCTCTATGACTTTGCTGGCCTATTATTTGTGCTGAAGGATATAGTTTAAAATCTTTGATATGACAAACGTTTGCACAATATTATATGATTTTCATAAGTGCACAAGGCTCCATGCTTTTTACCATCATTAATGTCCGTTCACATAGTGTCCGCATTTTCATCTTACAAAATATTTCGTTAATTTTTTGTGCCTGTAAATCATGCATGTTACACACCTTGGCTGGTGCCTTTATACCGAAGGCGTTACCCATTGCAAGCAATGCGCTTGATTCCTGGATCAAACAGACATACATAAGGCCGAGCTATCACACATGCATATACACAGATGTATAAGGCAATCAGTCCTAACTATTCTATCTATGTGTGTGTGTGCATAAACACATGAAAGTGAATAGAACCATTAGAATTGATCCACATACAGGATGGAACTCAATCATATTACTAATTATTGTGAGCCTTATTGCTTCTAGCAGCTCTGGATCTTCAATCTTCCGTCCCGTATCTCTGCAAAATTCAACAAACATCATTGAGATAACATGGCACTAGTGAAATAAGTTTGAAATAAGATAACAAGGCAAAATTGAAAAGAAATGAAATAAATACATACACCCGGGTAATGGCAAATCGTTTCTTTGTTATGGCACCTTCAACAGAGATTCTACTCTTCACAACATTTAAACCCAAATTTTTCAGTGCCAGCATCTGTATACATCATTCCGCCACCTTGAATTCAGGTTCTGAGAAAGTGTATATACAACTGAAAAAATGGTTTTCATGCACAATATGTTCATTACTTTTTGGAATAGTGTAGGCATAAACTATTAAGTCCGAAATTCCAGAGGAAAAGCCACGAACCTCTGCATATTTACCAGACCACCTCTTGGTAGTACTACCAATCAACTACGGTGTAAGATAATCTCACAACTTTTGAGAAGTTCTAGTAGGTGTGATCTGGTAAAATGTTCGAGGTGAAGAAGCATTAAATATCTGAAAATTTTGGAACCTCGTATTGTATTCCATTCATCTTAAGTGGCTACTAGATCTGATTGCGGAATCCAAGAGAAAACCAAAAACCAACCCTACAAAACTGAGTAAGAACATTACAGTATCAAGAAGAGCACCAAGACGATCCCCAAAGCTGATCTCGACTACAGTAGCATCAGGATCAGATTCTTGATCAATAATCACGACCGGTGTGGGGAGATTTTCTTCCTGTAAAACAGCATTTTATACACTAAACCCAAAATGTTGCACATCAAACAATGGCATAATGATTTGTTCAATCATTACCTCCACTGCTGGTTCATTAACACCCACTGTATCACCCACAGCTTCACAAGAAACTCTACTTCAAAACAAAGAGACCGGAATCAGTTAACTTAACACAACCAAACCTTTAGTCAAGAGCTGTACATGCAGAAAAACATCTCCTAGTGTAACGCAATGTAGAGCACTATGGCGATCTAAGGAAAGAGTCAGGTTTGTTCCATACAGCGATTCCAAAGATGACTTCCTTGAGACATGTATTTATTGAATAATAGCATAGGAAAGCACTAATGTATGTACAAAACATAACAAAAAAGCCACTAGGGAAAGCGCCATTCTGAGCTTTACCTTAAAAAATGCATCAGCAAGAGATACCACTGAAAGTATATACTTAGTACACAGGATAAACAATCATTCATGCATGTCAGGAATCAACCAAGTTTCAGAGACTACAAATTTCAGTGAGAATCTGATCATAAAGATGAACAAAGAAAAAACAATGGTTGATTCCAAGGCATACGATATGATTCCTAATGAAAGCAAAAACATGACCCATAATGGGTTCATAAGCACACAATATGATCCAGCAAAAGAAAACAGAAGTAAGCCACACAATGGGTCAAGATAGTATGGACTTAACAATAGAAAACAACCGATCAGTCACACATGATTTATTTATAGACAAAGGAAGACCCATGGTTAACCCACAGGCATATGATATGATGATTTCAAGGAAAAGGGAAAGGACCAGATGATATATCCATAGGCATGTGATACGATCGAGCAATAGAAAATCGATAAGGCAAATGACAGCTTAATACACATATCATGTGAATCGACATTAGAAAACCCTCAATAAACATGAGGGGTCCTAATGATCCACCAATAGAAAACAGCCCGTCATTGGTTCAAGTGACCTCGCAAAATCGAAACAAGAACGACTCTTGAATGGAGATCAGTTTATATGATCCAACAAAAAGAAACTGAATCTTCAGATTCGTATGAGCCAACAGTGACCCAGAATGGGATCATAGGATCAAGAAATAGGAATAAAGAGATGGCTGATCCGGCTATTGTTGAATTGCCCATTTCTGTTTACAAAGCTTGGCCATTATTTCACCCCAAGGTAATGAATTGTTCATTCTTTGCTACAATGGAGTATCTAATCTTGCCAACAACCCAAACCAGCTGCATATCAATGTGCGGCCTGGCTAATCGTTTCAGGATCAAAATGAAGTATGAGTTTCCATCAGCAGTCAATGAGGCCCAAAAGAAACAGTTTTGGAACCAATGAGCTATCTGCATAGATGCAAATATGTATACATATACATACACACACATAAACATTTTATATGCGTAAGTTGTATGGGCATGGAGCTAAAGCAGAATGAAGAAGAACATAGCCATTGTCTAGATGCTCTTCAATGGAGTGGCACAGGTATAGGAGGATAAATCTACATACCTGAGACATTTCCCTTTGCCACCATGAGGAAGAAGACCGAGGGCGATTCTTCGCCCTGGGATCGAGGCTTTGAGAAATGGCCGAGCGGAGAGCGATGGGAGCATCAGAGCAGCATTGGGGACGCAAACGGCGGTCTCCATGAGGCCAGGAAGAGGGGTCATGGAGGATGCCATCATACAACACAAATCAAGGTACCAAAAATCCCCGTGCCCAAGAGAAGGGATCTGATTCTTGATCAAATAAGCAGAGATGGGGGGGCTTTCTCTGGTGCTACAAGAAGCAGGGGAGAGCCATGGAAGCTCGAGATTCTTGTGGCAGGGGTGAAATACGACTGGCTGCGGTTAGAGCTGGATGCCTTTTGGCATCGCCCAAATCTATGGCCCTGTTCTTTCCTCTCTTTATATCTTCTGCTTGCTGCTGTCGGCTCCAGAGGCGCTGCTTCTGCTTCTGCTGCTGCTTCTGCTTCTGCTTCTGCTGCTCCTCCTCCTCCTCCTCTTTTCTGTTGTCTTCTGCCCTGCGATTTGTCAGGCGCGGGGAGAGAAAGAAGAGATATTTTGGGGAGAAGGGAGACCTTCATCGGGGGAGAACAACCTTATCTGCTGCAGAGCCAAGGCAGCCGTGTCTTCTTCTGCGCAAGGAAGGAAGGGAGATATGTCTCTCTGTCTTTGTCTTGTCTGTAAAGACACGAGGCCATTCTCTCTCTCTCTCTCTCTCTCTCTCATGGAAGTCCAACTCTCCAGATTAGGGTTTCGGGTTAGGGATGGAGATTAGGGTTTTGGGTTAGGGATGGAGATTAGGGTTTCGGGCTAGGGATGGAGATTAGGGTTTTGGGTTAGGGATGGAAATTAGGGTTTCGGGCTAGGGATGGAGATTAGGGTTTAGGGCTATGGATGGAGATTAGGATTTAGGGTTTGGGATGGAGATTAGGGTTTAGGGTTTAGGGTTAGGGATGGAGATCAGGGTTTAGGGTTAGGGATGGAGATCAGGGTTTAGGTTTTGGGATGGAGATCATGGATGGAGATCAGGGTTTAGGGCTAGGGATGGAGATCATGGTTTAGGGTTTAGGGTTAGGGATGGAGATCAGGGTTTATGGTTAGGGATGGAGATCAGGGTTTAGGGTTAGGGATGGAGATCATGGCTTAGGGTTAGGGATGGAGATCAGGGCTTAGGGTTAGGGATGGAGATCAGGGTTTAGGGTTAGGGATAGAGATTATGGTTTAGGGTTAGGGATGGAGATCAGGGTTTAGGGTTTGGGTTTAGGTTTAGGGTTAGGGTTAAGGGTTTGGGATCGAGGGTTGGGGTTTTTAGGGTCAAGGTTGCAGATTAGGGTTTAGGGTTTGGGATTACGGGTGTAGATTAGGGTTTAAGGTTTGGGTTCAAGGGTTGGGGGTTTAGGGTCAACGGTGCAAATTAGGGTTTACAGTTTGGGCATTACCCGTAGTGAACAAAGCTATAAGGCTACTTCAAATGGCTTAAGGGTAAGATAAGTGGAAAAAAAAACGATTATCTTAAGACTGAGACAAACCAATATGGTCACTAAACAGGTGTGTGTACACACGTCTAGTGGTCAAGGAGCCCCAGACGTTTG